>JARSSU010037459.1:0-16373 GCA_029619165.1 Eurosta solidaginis | reverse complement strand
TATAGCACTTTTGTTTTTGTGTTGCCCTGAAAAATAGACACATATACAAATTCACACTTTGGATATAAAAAAAATGTTCATAGCACACCAATATGCCCTCACATATAAATTCGATTCATATGAAAGTGCAATGAAAAAGCAATTCCAAATGAAGCCTAGGCAGTTCGGTATGATATTCAAATTTACACCATCAGAATTGCTTAAGCATTTAAAATAAATATATATTTTTTTTTCGTTCAATTTAAAAAATTTTCAGTGTATATATAATTTTGTATAGGTACTGTGATTTGCACATCAATATAAAAATTTTTGATCAACCCTGCCTTTGAAAGTGTAAAAATAAGCACTTTCATTTGAAGCTCACGCATTTGGCTATGAAAACCAAATTTACACTAACAAATTGACAACTAAAATTTATTCAAAAATATTATGGGACTAAGAAAAAATGTTTAATCTAAATTGATTCATAAAGAAAAATAGAAATGAACCTAACGAACGAATCACGGAACCGAAATATTTAAAACCTTACTTTGTATTTTTTTTAAATACAAACAAAATTCCAGTGTATGTATATACAATTTTGTACAATATAAAAAAAATTAAGCAGCACTGCTAATGCCTAAAAATCTCACGATTACGATTTTGTAGTGTTTAGGTGGCTTGGTAATTTTTCGATAGACAGCTTTGCAAAGAACCGATGATTTGTAAGTACAGTAGACGCTCACAAATTAGAACCACTTTGTTTTCAGGGTGATTCTAATTTCTGAAAAATTCTATTTTCTGAACGTTTTTTTATTTGTATAAAACCTTAAAAGTTAAGTCAATTTGCTTTAAAAAACTGCAATGACATTTTGTCTTATTCAATTTTATTCATAACAAGTAAATGTCTCTAAGTACGGGTGTAACCGAACATTATATACTCAGCGTGAGCTTCAATTGTACATTTCATTTCAGATAAATTACTTTTCTACATAACACGTGGCACCGCCCGTTTAAAAAAATGTTTCCCCATTTCCTCTTACAATAAAACTTGATAAGTGAAATATCATTGATTCAAAACTATTTTTTGTTAAGTTATAGCTTATTATTCTAGTCTACGACCCTTTAAACTTGTTTTATATCCAAGATGCTGTGGTCTTTAACCCATCCCGTCCATTTTTACTAGAAATATTTTCTGCTATAAGAAAAATATGTGTACACAATTTCATTACGATCCGTTAATTTTTCTTCGATTTATGGCTCCCGAAACATAGAAAATTGCTAAGTCATAAAAGGGGCGGTGCCACGCCCATTTTTTTAAATTTGCATTTTTTCCTATTCATTGTTATAAATCCACTTGGGAAATGAAATACCATTGATATAAAGCTCTTTTTTGCAATCATATAGCTTATTTTATTCGTCCACAACCCTTTTAAAACTCTTTTATATAAAAGTGGGCGTGGTCTTTAACCGAAATATTTCCTGCGATAGGGAAAATATGTGTACCCAATTTTATTACAATCCGTTAATTTTTCTTCGAGTTATGGCTCCCGAAACATAGAAAATTGCTTAGTCATAAAGGGGCGGTGCCACGCCCATTTTTTTAAATTTGAAGTTTTTCCTTGTTATTGTTATAAATCCACTTCGGATATGAAATACCATTGATATAAAGCTCTTTTTTGCGAAGATATAGCTTCTTTTATTCGTCCACGACCCTTTTAAAAATCTTTTATATAAAAGTGGGCGTAGTCTTTAACCGATTTCGTTAATTTTTCCTCAAATCATTCATTATAGTAAAGGCAATCTCTCTGCCGAATTTTGTTGCGATAGGTTTAACGATTTTTGATTTATGATTAATAATATTTGTAGAATTGATTTTATCATAAGTGGGCGGTGCCACTTGTTTTCAATGGTCTCAATATCAGTCCACATGTCAAATTTCACCATTCTAGGTGTATTATTTACTAAATTATCAGGTTTTTTGTATTTTCCAAAAATTTTTATATATAAAAAGTGGGCGTGGTTATCATCCGATTTCGCTCATTTTCAATACCAATCTGTTATGGGTCCAGAGAAGCTAGTGTACCAAATTTGGTGAAGATATCGCAATATTTACTCAAGTTATCGTGCTAACGGACGGACGGACGGACGGACATGGCTTAATAAATTTTTTTTCGATACTGATAATTTTGATATATGGAAGTCTATATCTATCTCGATTCCTTTGTACCTGTACAACCAACCGTTATCCAATCAAAGTTAATATACTCTGTTTGTGCAAAGCACGCTGAGTATAAAAAAGAGAAAACATAAGGAACAATCCAGTACAATACATATCACATGTTTTTTTTTCATTAAATATACATATATGTATGTACATATACGCTATATCAAAAAGATACAAAAACCAAAACCTCCTATTACAATAAATATATTTTTTCATTAAAAATACATAAAATACATCGATAAAAAATACATTAAAAAAGCCAAAAATTAATCAAAAACTTCATAACTAATCTTCAATTTGCAGGTATGATAGGTATTAGAAACAGCGTTTTAAAATTGATGATTTATTCGATTTGATATAGCGGATTGCAGATGGCGCCACATCAAATTCTAGGGATAACCGCTTCCCTTGAATACCTTCGTCAAGCTTTTCCAAGATCTGAACTTTGGTTTCCAATGACAATTTTATTATATTATTCTTACGTTGATTTGACATTTCAGCGAATTACTTTTACTTTTAAACAAACAATGCCAAAACACGTGCAAGCGTAGCGAATTTCATACAAAAACTAACAAAAACTGTACACAACCGCGACGAAAATCCAACGACTACCGAGCGTAACATGAATAAATTGGGGATTCCCCTTTTTATATTTATTTTGCAACAAAAAAATGAAATACGCTCAGAAATTAGAATCGAAAATTCTAAAGATTCTAATTTCAGAGCGTGTAGGTAATGTATTGAAAAAGTTGGTTCTAGTTTCTGGACATTCTAATTACTGAAGGTTCTACTTTGTGAGCGACTACTGTATTAGACCTTTAAAGCTTAATTAAATCTTAGGACTTACCACAATCTTTAATTTTAAATCAAACATTTCAGTGTGCGGTTCAATATACGTGATCTATCTCCAGTCAAGCAAACAGCATAACCATTATATCGCAAGAATTTGTCTACAAAAGCCAGATTTTGGTGTTTATCGACGATACTATCAAAATGAATTCGACAAGAGGAATACGAGAAATTGGTTAGTAACCAACCTCACTCACTGAAATAGCTTCATATAGTTTGTGGACTTGTATTATGTAATATTTGAATTGTATATTTTTATTGAACACAGCTATCCTGCTACTAATTGCCGTCAGTTGCTGCTCGGAATGAAAATGTTCTACCACTTGACCCACCCGGTTCACAAATTCTGAGTGGATCATCATCATCCGTACGTATCCCTAGCCCACGGGGTCGATGGGGTGGGCCGGAACCACCGGGTCCTGATGGTATGCCTACACTTGGATAGAAATGAAAAAAATATTACATAACATATTAGGTCACTCAAGTAAAATTGTCAAAGTGAGTAAATAATAAAATGTAATAAATTAATTAAAATATTTTTAAAATAGATGTCATTTTTGAAGTTTATTATTCGCTCGATTTTAGTATCTTATATACTTATATATGTACATATATACATATCTTTCTACGTTTTAACAAAAATGTGGTTGTTTGTATAAATCTATTTGGGAAATGGGCAAATAAATTTCAGAAAAGGGCAAATGTAATTCAGACAAATCAAAAACATCAATAAAATAATTTTCCAAAAACATTTACCCATTTCTGGAATTCATTTGCCCATGCGTCAAAAACTTTGCCACCGTTTCCAATTTCATTTGCGCTTTTCTTAAATACAGTTCAAAAAGATGTAGTTTCGCCCCAAGGTAAAAGGGAATTTGACTTACTTAGTTATAACAAATAGTATATTAGGTTCAAAATGATATATCTATATATATATATATGTACACATAAAGATTAGGATTCTATAGGTATAAGATAAAAAGCTAAAAGTTTCAAAGCATAACTCCACCAAGTAAATTATTGTAAATTTTGGGTTCAAGTCCAGGGAAAAGCAACATCGAAAATTTAGAAAAAAGTTTTTTCAATTAGCTAAACGTTTTTCTAAGTGGGGTCGCTCCTCGGTAATGATTTGACAAACACTCCGAGTGTATATCTGCCATTAAAAGCTTCCTAGTGTAAATTTATCTGCCTTGTATATGCATTTCGAAGTCGGCGTAAAACATCTAGGTCCCGTCCCGCCAATTTATGGTAAAAATTGAAAGAAGCATGACGCAAATTGGAAAAGAAGCTCGGCAAAGTTAAATCGCTCCTACTATTGACTATGTAGTAGGTCCGACACATAAGCAGTTTTTCATATAGATGAGTTTAACATATGCTTATGCATTATGAGTATATTGCATGTATTTTTATGGAGAACGGTAGAATAAGCGACACTAGCGCCATCTGATATTGAAAAGTAGCCAACTCCCCAATTTTGTTCCAAGTAAATCATAAGAAGAAGAATTTGACATATGCTTTGGCTAAGGGTGTTGGCACATTTTGCAAGTGAAATTATTTTTTCCACTGGTTGGTAAATTTTCTAATATTTTTCACAATTAAAAACTGCAATATAACAATCGAATACTACACAAAATATGCTAGCAAGTATTTTTGTTGTATAGGGAGTATGTTTACAACAGTGCTTCGAGAAATTTTGTATGTGAGTGGGCAAGACGTAATAAACTTCAATTGCCAAGTCTGAAGTTCCTTCATATTTACAAACGCAACATCTTGGTTGATTGTGGCGATGTTATTGCAATGCATAAGCTTGTGTTAAACGCATCTATATGAAAAATATCATTGTACCGCCGCCTTAAGTCCATACAATGGGCGATATCTTGAAATCATTTTCAGATATCGAAACCGATGTTATACACTTGGTGTTCTTTTCCAAACTCTGTGCTCTAGCTGGATTGGGACAATTGTTCGCTAAAACTAATACTAACTCGACTAAGTCGAAATAAATTTATATTTATATATAATTTCATAAGTTGAAAAAATTCATATTATTTTGAAGGAGTGAAAATGAAAATATTTGGGGAAGTATTTAGGTAGATACTTTCTGAGAAATTAGCATACTCTTACTATGCTCAGTGCTGTGTTTGAGTTACATGTTTGAACTTACATTGAATATAACAAAATGACGAATATAACAAAAGCTGAAAGAATAGCCATTATTCCGGATTTAAAAATAATCGAGCGGAGCTAGAACTCGAGTACCTATACACAGGGCCGTAGAGAGAAAATCCGGGCCCGGGACTAAACAATTTACGGGCCCCCTATAAAAAATTCACCAATATATTTCATTAATTTGGATTACATTAAACAAAATTTTTGCCACATCAACTAAATGAACTTTGGACTAAGAGCTGAAAATAAAATTAGCACAGAATATTTACTATTTATACCGTTTTATTGTAACGTAGACATAAAATTCTCTTTTAACACCCACATATTGCTTCAAATAATCTTTTCTAGTTATTTGGTAACATTTTAGTACATTTCTGATAAATATAATGATGATTATAAATTTTAATTATTTAATAAGAAGGTTCGGATATCAAAGAGTGGCTTTTCTTGCTTTTTTCGCTGCAAAATTTTTTATAATAATATCAAAATTTAACTGTCTTTCCAAAACGGATTCAAGACACGTGGCAAGTCCTGAAACTCGCTCTCGAGATGAACACAATCTATGAAAGTTTTTGATTCTTGAAAGGACGCTGAAGGAACGTTCTGCACTAGCTACAGTGACAGGTATAGTGCAAAAGATACGTAAAGCAACACAAATGTCGGGAAGATTTTGAACATAGATGGCATTTAGCAATTCCAATGGTGACAGACCTTTATCAAAATTTGCTTCGTAAATGTGTTTCAAGTGAATTATTTCGCATTCTAAGCTTTGATAAACGTCAGACTTGTATTTTTCGACCAATTTTGCTGCGCTCGCCCGTACCGGTGTTTCATCCATGTCTTCAAATTGCCACAAAAAGGAAAGCGTCTCGTTCATATTTCTCATAGCTGCAAATCGTACAGTAATGCCAGTGATTACCTAATCAAGAATGTATTGTTTTTATAATCAGACTCTGGATCATTCGTAATCATCTCATTTCCATTATCTTCAAAACGCCTTTTGGGTTTTCTCTTTCGAATGCCCGGAAACTTTGGCGAAATGTTCAATTGAGTAGGAACTGTTTTGCGTTCGTTTAAAATTGTTTCCCATTGGTTGCTGCTCAACTTCAAATCAGCTAATAAGGCATCTGGATGTCGGACCTCAACATCTATGGTGGCGTCTCTAGCTTGGAGTACGACGTTTCTTTCATTAATTGTAGTCAGTATTTTGAACCAAATTGAGTACAGCAAGATACATTCGAACTTGTTGATGTACTTGAGAATGCCGGTAATATCTCCGTATGCTTGTGCAGTCAAATTTAGCTTAAGTAATGCGTTTAGTGCTTGTGTTAATCCTGGAATATGGTTTGCGAATTGTCTGGTTGCCTCAATTCTAGCCAACCACCTAGTGTCTGAAAGACTGTGAAGAGAGCTCGGTACAATTTTTTGGAGGATGTCCCATCGTTGTGGACTGCTGCTGAAAATAGTAATACATTTTTGCACAACTCCTAAGAAAGTAATTCAGCCGTACAACATTCTGCAGCATCAACACCACATAAATTGAGACTGTGGGTTGCACAAGGCGAGTAATCAGCATTCGAGTTTTTGTCGAGAATGTTACGTTGTAAGCTCCTTTCATATTGGCGCCGTTATTGTACCCTTGTACACGACAATATGGCAAATTAAATCAGCGATTTCCTGACCAGTTTTTTTTGTTACAATCCACGAAAACCAAAAACCGTTCTTGAATTGTAAAATTTGTTGCTTTTGAATTGAAATGGAGGTAGCGCAAAATGGACGTAGTCGCAAAATACTTGGCGTTCTTGCGTTCATCTAATATAGTTTCCCTCACGTGCTTTGCACAAATTTCTATAAACTCGTTCTGAATGTCTGGGGAAAGATAGTGCACTTATAAACGTTTGTGCTGCTGTTGTGAAATCCTAACTTTCTCCAAATGACCTCTAAGTATCGGATCATAATGGCTTATGAGTTCTATGATGCCCAAAAAATTTCCATTGTTTCGTTCACCAAGGTATATACTTTCGCCTCTGAAAGTTAGGCCTCTTTCACCCAAAAATAAAATAGTTTCCAAAATTCTACATACAATCTTTTTCCACTTTTGAGTTTCAGTGATTAGCTGTTCATTGATAAGTGTATCAATTGTAGCCTCCTTTTGAATTAGATTTTGTAAAGATCGCCATTGAATATAACATTTAATGTGATCTTGAGTATTTTCGTGTGATGGCGGTTTATCGTATAGCTTCTTCCACACCTGGAATTTCGAATATCCGCCAGGACAACAAATTTTAGGTCGATTTAAAGTATTGGTGGTGAACAGACGACATGGTAGGGAATAAAAAGCATTGCTACTGGCACTTCACACCAACCAGTCACGCTCCACTTTCTCTCTATTTGGCAAGATTCTGCTTAACAACGAGGTAGGAAATGCCTCGTCATGACAATCACGTGGAAAAATAACAGGACACTTTTGATGACCTCGACGAATTATTTCGCGGACTTCTTCAGATCGCAAAAACTCATTATTCACGTTACCGATATTCGTTTAAATAATCTGGACTTTGATACAGAGTTGGTGGTATTGTTGGAAGACTTTTTGAAGATGAACTTTCATCAGTGTCACCACGAAAACTTTACGATTTCGGATTCATGCAAACATACATTTTTGTTTGATGTTTATTGTCTCCTCGCTGTTCGAAGGCCCAGACAAAAAATCATTATCAATATTCGTTGCTTTTGAAATTCGGCTTAAAATTTGCACATGGAAAAACTAAAGACTCTCCTGAATTAAAAAAAAAGTACTAAACCTCTAAATCGCGGGCCCTCTGAGAAACCCCGGGCCCGGGGGGAATCCCCCCATCCCACCTCTAGGCGGGCGTGCCCATACATATGGGTTAGTTTTAATATCCTCATCCGTGTTTCACGATAACCGACGCTAATCGGGAGCACTAACTCCCAGCTGTGTGTAGGTATCCCCGTTCTTCTGACTCCAAATAGAGGTACATCTGGTACAGGTACTATCCTTAGTCCTCCATCTGGACTGTCTCCTGATTGGAGAACACGAAATTAAATCGATCACGTGAACCATTACGAAGTCAAGTATACACTTGGACTTTTACGTTGTGGCAGACACGATACACACACGTCCATGTAAACAAGAAAATGTTGCCATCGAGAAGCTGTTCGGGCAATTGATGACCACTCTACTGGGCTTTCAAGATTTAGCCGAGCAGTGAAGCAGAGCACATTTCTCTCTTATTATGTACCGCTGCCGCGGATACCATAGGCTCTCATCGAGCCCGCAAAAAAACTGGTAAGATGAGGAATATCACGCTGCCTCCAAAAAAAGGTGCCGCCTATTAGGTCAAACTGCGTGTAGAAAAAAACATAAGCAAAACCGCGTTAATGTGAGGAGTTTCAGAAATTGGCTAATGGGAAGAATACCAAAAAGTATAGCAAAATCTCTGCAGATGATGAATGTTTTCAAGGCCGTGACTGATTACTACAGAAATGATATTGGTAACCGACGTACACTGCATATTTGAAGAGAACACTTCTTGTCATTGCTACCAGGAAAGGAGATGGCAAACCAGACACCTCAATCTTTAATAACAGATCATGCGACCTGGCTTCCTACTCTGACAAAGGGAGAACGGCAAAATCCCGGTTAGAAAGTAACAACACGTAGCGTAACGACGGGACTACCCGCCAAGCTGTTAAAAAAACGAGCAACCAACCTATTAACCTATTGTCTGAATTTAAGCTATCTAAGCTTATAAAAAAATATTCGGCGCGATTTGTCTCCGATGAGCCCACCGTCTCTTCCAATTTTCCTAGTGTTCCTTTCTAATTTGTCCTTCATATTGGCAGGACCGCACCAACATGTTTTATGCCGACTCCGAGCGGCAACCGCAAGGCTGATGAATTTTCACCAAGAAGCTTTTCATGGCAGAAATATATTCGGAGTGTTTGTCAAATATGTGGCGCGTTTGTTCAGTTATTTGTCCTGTCCGTATTGGCAATAATTTTTATCGAAGAAGATACATATATTCATGAGCTGTAGGAGCTCGGGGCGAATTAAGGCGCAAAGGCTTTGCTGGCTAGGTCATGTTATGAGCTTGAAAGAAGATGTTCCGGCAAAGGAAGTAATATCTACCATTGGAAGGGACAGCTGGAGGAAGATATGAACTTCCCTTGTGCTTCCGATCGGCGCAAGTTACAAGGAAGCAGGAATGACTGCCGTGACTTGCTAAATGGCGACCAAAATCGGTTAGGTGTCTAAGCTCAAATTAGGATAATAAATTATATTTATATACATATATAACAATTGGTTATAACTTTCAATAAGGTTGCTATTAATATTATTGTTGAAATTTTATCTTTACACTATTTGCTTACAGGCAAAAACAAATTGCATGGCCTAAACAAGTTTTATGTCTTACCTTTATGATGAAATCAAACATTTGGGTATGTGCTGCATATGTATGCAGATCTTATCAGTTTCCAACAACAGAACTGAATCATTTAGTGTCGCAAGAATTTGTGTATAAAAGCCAAACTTTGGTGTTTTTCAACGCCACAATCAAAATGAATACGACAAGAGAGATTCGAGAAATTGGTAAGTTAACTGTTGCTAAAATGGCAACATATCATTACCCTAATATAAAAGCTCTTATCAAGTTGTCATCTTGAGTAAGGGCCCTATGATATTAGGGTAATGATATATTTGTATGGCGTTGTAGATTTCAATAATTTTTCAATATACGCAGCTATCTTGCTACTCTGAATGATAAGCTTTACTCTACTTGTGCATTCCCAAAGTGCTGCTGGTCCTGCAGCTCCTGGTCAGACCCTATTTTCAGGTTCCCCTTAGTCCACCTAGCCCACATCATCTTGGCAATGAACTTGGAACTTTGATAAATCCTGTATGACGGGAGGCAGCCAACCGAGGGGGACCACCCGGTCCCGATCGCTTCCCAAGGCAGTCGGATCTATGTACCGGAGCGACTAGGGATTTTTCCCGACAAAGGACTGTCGTCATTTTAGTGTGACCCCATTTAATTTGTTGCGTCCCTCCCACAAATTGTCATCCTCTCAGCAGCTCCTTGCAGCAGGACTGCTACATATTCTCTTACTCCGGGAAGGCATCGAATCCAATCCGGGTCTGCCTCCTGACCCCGGTCCTGAGAAATGGTTTTGCTGCATCTGCCGGAAAAGAATCTTTTTAGGACGGTCATACTCTGTTCAGCAAGGGATGGTTGCATCGGACAGGTTGTTCTGGGCTTGATCCCAAAACCCGACGTCCACGTAACTTTTAAAAATCTTTTGTGGCTCCTTGCTGTTCACGCCCAAGGGCGTCCCGTAGTCTACGCCTAAGCGCCCCCCACTACCTTCCAGCAGCCCCGCTGCTCAGCAAGCCACAACAAGTACCCGCTGCTGCTCGCGCCCCACGGCGCCAACAACTCAAACAGCTGATACCACTCATAACTACTACCTTCGTAGTAGAGTTGGTAGCAATGCTGAGCATCAGCCCCTGCCCCCGTCTTCTCCCCCCTCTTTTCCGGCAGCAATCGTGCAGGTCAGGGAAACAGACTCCTCCGTTTTCACCGTCTGCCAGCACAGAATATATAGGTTTGCGACATCCGCCCAATGCAGCTCCTGCCTTGGGTGGTGCCACTTTCCTAAACGTTCTGGTCTCCGCGACGGCAACCCCGCGACGGGTTTCATCGCGCCATGTTGCCAGGTCGCAAACCCAAATCATGCAGGTACCCCAATGCTTGCCCAAGGACGCCCAGTCCCAGGGCCACAACAGCAATTGCGTCCTGGCCTTCCACAACCCAAGCGTAGTCACCCGTCACTTACCCCCAGGGTGGCGGCGTCTCCCCTTATGCACTTCAGAATTCTGCAGTTAAACTGTAATGGACTAACTGGGAAGATTACGGGTCGATTTCCTGAAGCGGCACAACATCCGCATTGCTGCGATTCAAGAGACTAAACTCACAGCAAGATCTGCATTACAGAACTGCTCTGGGTATAATGTCCACAGGAAAGACCGCGAGAGCGGAAATGGAGGCGGTCTCGCGTTTATCATACACCACTCTGTGCAATATTATATATTTGATCCTTTCATCGACCGCAGGGACAATGTCTTAAAACGTCAAGGCCTATCTGTCCGGTCAGGCGATGCAAACCTAGAAATCATCAACATCTACATCCCTCCTGCCACCTGTTGCCCCATTGCATACCGCCCTAATATCAGGGCCTTACTCACTGGCAACAATCGCATTATCTTAGGCGATTTCAATGCCCATCATGATCTATGGCATTCAAACTTGCGGGCGGACAGTAGGGGTGAGATGTTGGCGGATCAAATAGAAGAAACGATGTTCTGCACAATAAACGGAGACGCCCCCACACGTATGGTAGGAAGCTGTCACAGCTCGCCAGATATCTCAATCGTGAGCGCAGAACTCGTAAACTGCGTCAACTGGCAGCCGATGGTAACATTGGCATCCGACCACCTGCCCATACTTATTTCGCTCGAGCGTACCGCCGACTTCATCGTCACTGAAAAACGCACTTTCATAAACTTCAAAAAAGGAAAGTGGGAAGAATATAAATCCTTTACAGACAGCCGCTTTGCTGCCCTCCCTATCCCGACTGATGCCCGCCAAGGGGAGCGGGCCTCCCGTAAGGTCATTGAATCCGCCTCGGCACATTTCATTCCCGCCGGGAGAATTCCCGAAATCCGGCCCATTTCCCGGCGGAGGCCGCAAACTTAGCGAGAGAACGTGACCTTATAAGACAGCTTGATCCAGGCGACCCCCAAATAAGGGATATAAACCAACGCATCAGATTGCTTGTGGATGAACACAAGCGGGCGAAATGGGAGGAGCACCTAAGAGGTTGTAACCTCTCTACCGGTGTGGGTAAATTTTGGTCCACCGTAAAGTCCCTATCGCATCCGACTAAGCACAAAGACAAAGTTTCCATCGCCTTTGGCGACAAAGTGCTGTCGGACGCGAAAAAATGCGCGAGCGCTTTCTGCCGACAATATATAATGCATCCTACGGTCGACAAAGATAGACGGAGAGCCAATAGACACGCACATAAACACAAATTCAGCGCGTCACCAATCACCATCACCGCTAAAGAGGTTGAGGACGCCATCGGTCGTGCTAAACCATCCAAAGCAGTGGGCCCAGACGGCATAGCCATGCCGATGCTTAAAAGCCTAAGGAAAGAGGGTTTCAAATATTTAGCGCATGTCTTCAACCTGTCTCTTTCCACCTTTGTCATACCCGATAAATGGGAAATGGCCAAGGTGGTCCCGCTACTAAAGCCTGGGAAACTAGCTAACATAGGTGAGTCGTATCGTCCGATATCTCTCCTATCGCCAGTGGCAAAGACGCTTGAAGCCATTTTGCTCCCTTATTTCCAAGCAAATTTGCAGCTAGCCCCTCATCAGCATGGCTTCAGAAAACTCCATAGCACTACCACCGCGCTAAATGATTTAAAAGATTAAATGCCATTAGCACCCAGATAAATTGCGGTTTAAATCAATACCCCCACCATAGAACAGTACTCGTAGCGCTAGACCTATCAAAAGCTTTTGATACGGTAAGCCATGGCTCGTTACTGCAAGACCTGGAAGGGTCCTGTCTTAAAAGGTGGACCGCAAATTATCTGGGTGGTCGGCAGGCATCGGTGCAATTTAGAAACGAAACATCAAAACCAAGAAGAATTAAACAAGGGGTGCCACAGGGTGGTGTCCTCTCCCCACTTTTGTTTAATTTCTACATATCTAAGCTACCTTCACCACCGGATGGAGTTACAATCGTTTCCTACGTCGATGACTGCACAATAATGGCCACAGGCCCAGGCTCAAAGATCGATGCGCTATGAAATAAAATAAACGGCTACCTCCCTGATCTCTCCAGTTTTTTCGCCTCGCGAAACCTGGCATTATCACCGACTAAATCTTCCGCGACCTTATTTACAACATGGACGTCCCAAATGTGGACCATTTTGAACATCTACGTCGATGGCACTACGCTACCGACTGTCCTACACCCCAAAATCTTGGGTGTGACGTTTGATCAGGATCTACATTTTGGTGAGCACGCAGCCGCAATTGTTCCGAGAATTCAGAGCCATAACAAAATCCTCAAATCCCTAGCTGGCAGTACCTGGGGAAAAGATAAAGAAACGCTCATGACTACATACAAAGCAATTAGCCAGCCGATTACGTGCTACGCGTCACCCATATGGTCGCCAAGCCTAAAAATCACCCACTGGAAGAAACTACAGGCCTGCCAAAATACTGCTCTCAGAATCGCCACGGGCTGTCTTCTTATGTCTCCAGACCACCATCTGCATAATGAGGCGAGAATACTCCCCATCAGGGAGAGAAATGAGGTGCTGACCAAACAGTTCTTGTTGAATACCCAGAAACCTGGGCATCCCAATAAACATCTGATTGATGAACCAGCACCGCCTAGGGGCTTAAGGAGTCATCTCCGTAAGCATTTTGAGGAAATACGGCACCTGAGAACCCAGCCGTATGAAGTGAAAAAACACAAGCAGGTTCTTGGTGAACTCCATAAACAGGCGTCGGACCTTTATGCCGGGAATTGCCCGGTGAATCCAGTACTTAAAGAAAATTATCCAAAACTCGCGGAAGAGGAACGCATACTCCCCAGGGAAACGCGTGTCACTCTTGCTCAACTTCGTTCTGGATACTGTAACAGGTTAAACTCTTACCTATCCAGAATCAGCCCCGACATACAAAATGTATGCCCCGCTTGCAATGTGTCCCCACATGACACCAACCATCTCTTCAATTGTAATGTGGAACCAACGCCTCTAACACGCCTTTCCTTATGGTCCACCCCTGTTGAAACGGCAAGTTTCCTTGGACTCCCGTTAGAGGATATTGATGACAATTTGTGATCGGTCGCGGCTATTAGGTGGGGCGAGCATTGCTACAACAACAACAACAACCCGGTCCCGATGGCAACCCTACGCTCGGATAGACATGAAAAGTATTTCATATACAATAAATTTGAATATAGATTTCAAAGGATTTGGTAAATAATAAAGAGCTAAAAGGTAAACCTCGTGTTTAAAAATTTTCTTACACCTCGATCTTGCTCCCAATTGCTTCGCATTCCTTTTGTTCCTTCTACTGCAATATAACGAAAGTATGAGTAAAAGTTCTTTAATATTAAGATAACATGCATACATATATATACATCGTTGTACGTACATTAGACTGGGTCGATTTATTAACCGATATCGCGCCATCGATTTTTCGATAGGATTTGGGCTCATAAAGAAAATTCCATCTACGCATACCCAAAAAAATAATTTTCGAGCATGCGAAATTTCATTTTTTTTTACTTTTTTTTCGACTTTGATTTTTAAGCTTTTTTTCATAACCTACTAAAAAAATTACATTTGATTGTAAAATTTTCATGAATACCCTGTCCGACCCAAAAATGTCCGCTAAAAACGTTGTCGTGGGTCGGACAGGGTATACATATGAAAAATTTTTGAGTAGGTCATGAAAAAAACCTTAAAAATCAAAGTCGAAAGAAAGTCAAAAAAATGAAATTTCGCAGGCCCGAAAATTATTTTTTTGGGTATGCGTAGTGGAACTTTTTTACCTGAGCCCAAATCCTATCGAAATATCGATGGCACGATATAGGTTAACTTTCGGCCATACAAATCGACCCACCCTAATATACATTCCATTAACTTATTAGCATACACAGATCATCATTAACTGGCGCTTAACTGCTTAAGCGATTTTGGTCGTTTCGTAAAAAGTCCCGCCAGCTATCCTTGTTTCGCGATAACTAACGCCAATAATAAGCACCAACGAAGATCAAGTCTTCCTCCACCTGCCTCTCCCAACACAGTAGATGTCCCCCTTCCACTGCTTTCGAACTGCGTTGTCGCCTAAAATACTTTCTTGCTCGGGGCTTCTTTTTCCATTCTCATAACATGACTTAGCCAGCGACCCCTTGGGATTTTTATTCGGTGCACTATCGTCATATCTGCGCAAAGCTCATGCAACTCATCATTATACCTCCTTCGATACTCGCCGTCGGCATCACGGACAGAACTATAAATCTTCCAGAGACCATTGCTCTCGAACACTCTAAGAACCATTTTCTCTCGGCACTGTCCATGATTCTGAGCCATACATCAGGACAGGTTGGATGAGCGCCTTGTAAAGCGTGATCTAGCAGTAGCACTCATTGGCAAGAGCTATTCCCCGTTTGATTTCTAAGCGGACATTGTCTGTTAATGCTGATTCCCAAACAGACGCAATTTTTATTATCTCGAATTTATATTCGTCAACTTCAACACAGCTATCTTGATACTATTTACATTAAGCCTAAGTAGGGTTGGGAGTTTGCTATGTGTCAGCTCAGCACTTTTCGGTGATGCACAGAATGGTGGTGGAGGGCCTGCTGTTGTGACATTACAAGAGGCAGCCGTCAGAGTCCACTTCGCTCAGCCCAACTACGTGAGCTTACCGGGCAAACAGGAAAGTTGTTACAAGGTAGCATCAGTCGAGGCGCGCCAGTGTGTCAGTCCTTCTGGCCAAATAATTAAGTTGATTATCGACTCGTGAAAAGTAAAATAAATAAATACAAGGAGCGATATACCTTAGAGTAAATGTACACCGAGCTTTTCTTTCGATACGCGCAGTGATGCTTTTTTTATTTCCTAAAAATGGGCGGAACGGAACCTACATGTTTTATGCGGACTCCGAACGGCTACTGCAATATGAATTTTTGCTGAAAAGTTGTTCGGGCCAGAAATACGCTCCGAGTGTTTTCCGTATCACTGCCGAGGAGCCATTCTGCTTTTAATAAGCCTCTCTAAAGTTAAGTTAAGTTAAAGTTAGATGTTGCTTTTCCCGTGTTTTGAGCTCAGGACCTTCAGTGAGGTGGAACGGTTGGTTGCTGTGCTGCCCGGCTATGGAGCCGGGCCCAAGTAGCGCTCTAGGCGCCATTTTGATGCAGTTTCTCCTGGAACCAATTATATGTTGGCTATGTACCCTGCGTATTGCTTTACTCAAACCACTTGGTTAAAACTATAAACTTACTGATGTCCTTGATGCGGCAGTTTGACACCG
>JARSSU010037458.1:0-22703 GCA_029619165.1 Eurosta solidaginis | reverse complement strand
GTCTATGTGAGGTCCTCATGGACCGGCCAGTTCAACCTAACCTAAATCCGCGTACTTTACTTTACTTCGGCACTTGCACTGGGCACTGATAGAATAAAACCTAGCATTGTGCGCTTTTATAGCTACCGCCGTGGCAGAGAACGTTACTTAGAATAGAAAATTTTTACCTATACGTGCATAACTATCTTTCGGCTTTCCCGTATTTTCATTTACCCATCCACACACTCATATATTCATTCAAACACTTAAACGCTTACACAAACTAACACCTACAGAGATACATTTAGTTCGTGTCTTGACTGCAATGTTGCTACGCCATCAGCAGCATCCTATCTACTGCAGACACAATGTTGCCGTTGTGCTATTGCGACAGTTTTTGCAACATTGCGGTCAACACACGAACCTAGACATATCACACGTAGTCACAGATACATGCTGCCATTCATTCGAACCAGTGCTTATGATGAAGGGCTGTCGTTACAGGCTCGCAACCGCCGATGGTGCCTACACTATGGAGCGTGTGCATAAAAAAAATTCAAACGCAGCCTGAAACATTTTGTTTCCCGTCCAACGTGTAGCCTCGACCCACGACTCAATGGCGGGCCTAGCTTCACTGCCATTGCCTAATGCCATTACCTACAGACTAACACAGGGTTGATACCACCACTCAATCTACTCAATCCTATATCACAGATACTGTTCTACGTAGCTACTTAATAGTACATAAAATATCACAGATAATAAAACTAATAAAAATAAATAAATAAAATAAAGTAAAATATCACTGGTATCAAAAAATGGTGCAATAAAACTATTAAATAAAATAAAATATCACAGATCATATGGTCAAGTAAAAAAATAATATGCAAAATAAATAAATAAATAAATAAATCTAAATAAATGCAAAAATAATCAAATAAATAAAAAATAAAAAAAAATAAATATTTTAATAAAATAATCACAAACGTCTATAAGATAATAAATAAAATACGTCAATAAATAAATAAATAAACTACGTAAATTAATAAATACATAACACAGAACACAGTCAAAGCATTGAACAAAGGTAATAACACTACAAAAAAAATATCTATTTTGCAAAAATACATTTAGCGTGGTATAAGCCGATCTTTTTCCCACTGCTTTCGCCAAGTTCATACAAGGAATTCCCGATTACATTTAAAACTATACATTTAATTTGTTTCGGGGCTAACTTGGCGTTGTAATTATCAACTTGGGAGCTTTGTTTGAAGTTTCGGCGATTTACCACTTGTCCAATCTGAATCTTTACATCTCTACTTCTAGTGTCATATATCTTTTTACTCCTATCATGGGCCAACTTTATCATCTGCATTTTATCGCTTTGCGCTTCTATCCCGCAATCAACATCTTTCACTGCCGCCAGCTTTCGGTATAGCTCGTATGATGCAGCATGCTGTATCATAGGCATACCGAAAGTGACATAATATGGAGACATGTTGGTTACTGAGTGTGCAACGCTGCGGAGTGCAAATGCGGCATCGCTGACGCTTGGGCTTAAAAAAAAAGGACGAATCACTACCACAAGCAACACAGACCATGTTGTGGAACGAGGGCGAACATTTATTTGGTGTTTGTGTTTCTGCGGGTTTTTTCCGGAGTGATCCACACGAAAAACACAACATTAAATGGAAGGGTGATGTACAAAATGAAATTACGGTAGACTTGGACGTAGACGGATTAACAGAGGGACTAGCACTACTAGGATTGGCTGTGGTTTGGTGTTGGGGTAAGGATTGGCATTGGCACACCAAATCGATTTTCTGCGAGAAATACAAACTATCCCCTGTCTCGATAAGCGACACCCCGTTAGCGAAAGAGACCCTAAGCGGACGTTCGGGGCCAAACGATCCGAAAATCCGCGCCGCGCACCTAATTAAATAATCCGTAGGCACAAATTCTATCGGCCGCGGAATCCCTGTGCCGGTTTGTGTGAAAATGGAGCCAGCTATTTGGTTTTCAAGAGCTCTGGCACGACTCCTTGTAACACGCCTATTGGAATTTAAAATTCCCAATCCCCCAAAAGGTCTTTCCTCGGTATGTTTGTCCTGGCCTTGGTCAGACATTCACTGTCTGCAGCAGCAGGAAAATTTACAAGCGAAAATCCAAAAAAAAACGCAAGAAAATACGAAAAATAAAACGAACGAACGCGAGATTTTATCCCGGACACCCTAATACCTCCAAGGACACGATCTCCCGACCGCGACCCAAATGGTCAAAAAGGAAAAATGGAAATTATGAGGAAAAGAAAAAATGAAATGCAAAGAAAGAATTTAATAAAGACAATATGTATGTATTTGCAGATCCAAATAAGCGAAAAGTAAATATAATAGCTCCAAATTCACCCAAAACCCAATAAAAAAATGTAAAAATAAAAAATATTATCAAGAAAACAATAAAGAAATTCAGTATATACGTATACAAGAAATATGTTTGTGTGTATGTATATGTGCGTGTATAAAAATTCAAGTAATGGTGTGGATGAAATTTTATGTCTTAAATGCCTTGTAAGGGGTTACTAAAATTCACCCAAAACCCAAGTTCAAAAATAAAACAGAACAATAAAAACTTAGTACTAAGTACTACAAATAAAAATACAAAGATATTCTGAAATTTATGGAATATACTAACACCTGCAAAATTTAAATGTATATGAATTTCAATGTGTGTATATATGTGTATCTATTATTATTATTTATTCTTTTTCTTTCAAGTCCCTAATAAAAAATGGAAACCAAATATGAAACAACCTTAAGAACGGTATAATATAACCGATATAGTGGACACTATTTTAATAAGCAAATCATCAAAAAAAACTGAAATTTTTAATTTGCAAAAAAAAATATACTACTGAAACGGAGTGTGTATATCTTGGTGTGTTGTGTTGACTTGGCGAAGGTTCGGTGAAGGCAGTGTGTTCGTCCATATCGAAGCATGTAGTGTCAAGTTCGTCGTCATGCTGTCCGTGGAAGTGTGGCACATCCCGCCCAAGACTTAGTCCCTAAGAGTGGATGCCACACCTCTCCCAACTATCGTGGCGACGACTGCAAACCTCACTTACCGGCAGTGCTGGATTCCCGTTAAGGTAGCTTAAACTGCTCGCCACGACCTTCGGCTAACGTCCGTCTTCTAGCTAAGTGTCATACCAGGTACCACTTAATCAAATTCCAGGAACCCGAAGAAGGAACCCTGGCATGCCCACTCAGCTACTCCCTATACCTTTGTCATCATGACACATGTCGGAAGGAGGAAAATAGGATTGGGTTTGGACGGATAACAAAGGATAAAAAAAAACTAAGGAAGGAACGGAACAAAAACCACTTAAGAAATTTAAAAGTAACAAATGGGAATTAAGTAATTAAAAGAAACATGGAAATTTGGAATTTAAATTAAGAAATAATTAATTAACTGGGAAATGTGGGAAATGAAAATTTGATCGGGCTGTTAATGTTGGGCGCCATTGTTACGTGGCTGACTATTTGGGGTGGTGAGGAGCGGCGGCAAGCAGGTATGCTTGCATCCCAGGCTAGCTGGTCAGATTGGGCGGATTATTGCACCACCGTCCTCACCCGCAGCCACATGAACAAAATAGGGTTTCATAACTGCATGTGTTTTGAAAGGAGATAAAAAGCTGAAAAGGGTAGAAATAGACGTGAGGTACATAATTATAGGGGAGGGGGAAGAAATAACACGAGGCCTGTCCTGCCAGGTGGAGTCTACCCTCCCTCTGGAGTGCAACTACACCGTGGGTACTGCGCTGACTCCTGTTTACCTTACAGTGCCCCCAAGCCTGACACTAGTCTGTCCGTGTGTCACTCGGTCATTTTTCCCTACCACTCACCTTCACCTAACCTTGCCACGCGCAAGCGCAGCACCAACACCAAAATTCGAACTTAACCCAGCATTATTGAAATTTCACAATTTCATCCATACATTATAAAATTTGATTAATAATCTAATCTGACTTAGATCTATACCCTAAATCTATTGATTCTATCGAATGCAAAACAAAACTGTTAGCAAGAATAAAAAAAATTAAATTTCAAAAGAAACAAAATAAAATAATAATACACGATTTAATTCAATTCAATTTAACAAAATTGTTTGAGAAAAGGATATAAATAAAAAAAGGAAAGCACGGGGTAGGGTACCTTACAGCCGTAAAAATAAGTATTGTTACAAAACTAAGGAGTGCTGCCAGCTCTAAGCCGATGCTAAGCAGTGACGTGAATGCACATCAATAATTCCATCATCATGTATCTACATAAACGAAACAATAACTGCGTCTACATATATGTACCATGTACGTATACGAGCAGCGGAGAGTTAATGCACTAACACATGCATACATCTGAGATACTCCTATTAGTATGCAATGAGAAAAACTATAAAATTGTGCAATTTTAGTTACAGCTGAGAAGTTTGAGAGATACTGGACTAGTCGATTCTGGAAGCGCCTAGAAGATGTAAAAATTGTGCAATTGTAGTTACAGCTGAGAAGTTTGAGAGCTCATGGACAATGCTAGTAGATTCTAGAAGATGCGAACGAGGAAACCAGAGAGTATAAAAGGACGCAGATGTAGAGGCGCTGAAATTCAGTTTGATTTGAGTTGTTAAGCAGTTACGACTAAGACGATATCTAGCGAGCAATAGCAGTATTATTTTGAAAGTCAGTTTCATTTAAGCTATCAGTTTGGTTATTAAGCTATTCGTTGCACAGTTTGGTGTTATTGTGAAGTATTTTAATAAAGGCCATTTTCCATTATTCAATATTGGAGTTATTTATTCAACAGTTTAGCGATACGAACCTAGCAAAAGGGCAAATAAGAGGATTTGCAAGTAAATTCGTTACAATTGGTGTCAGAAGAGGAATTTTTGAGTAAATTCCGAAAATTGGGAATACAACTTGGACATGGCAAAGTTCAGTGAATTGAAGATCCAGCAACTGAAAAGGGAGTTGGAGAACCGTAGATTAAATACAACCGGCAATAAGATCGAACTTCAAGCACAGCTACGAGAGTTAATGGAGTCGCAAGGAATTTATGTGGACGAGTTTGTCTTTTATCCTGATGGGGACGAAACAACAACAAAAATTGAAGAGAAAAACGAAACATCGCAGACAGTTACGAGCACAGATTTGAACATGATATTGGCTGCAATATCTGCACAAACATCGACAGTAGCATCAATGTCGTCGCAATTGGCATCCCAACTGGAAGCGCAAGAGGCACGTATAACAGAAATGTCATCACAAATATCCACAAATATGTCATCACAACTGGAAGAGCAGAAGGCATATATGGCATCCCAACTGGAAGAGCAGAAGACATATAGGCATCCCAACTGGAATCACAGGAGGCACGTATTTCAGAAATGACGTCGCAAGTGTCATCTCAACTGCAAGACCAAAGGACATATATGGCATCTCAATTGGAAGCGCAAGAGGCACGTATATCTGAAATGTCGGCAGAAATTTTGGAACAGGTATCATCAAAACTGGAAGCGCAGGATGAAAAATGGCTCAATTTCAGGCAGAAGTAGATGATTTAAAAGGTCGTATGGAGCAGTTACAACTAAATCGGCCAGCTGTTGAAGATAAAGTTGCTGCACTGTTCATGGCGTTGAAAGGTCCTGCAGCTGAGATTTTACAAACCATTCCAGAGGGCGAACGGAACTGTTATGGAACATTGATGGGCGCTCTAGAGAGACGATACGGAACTGAGCATAGGAGACAGATATACCAAATGGAGTTGCTGACCCGATTCCAGAGGCCTGGTGAAACATTGCAAGAGTTTGCGTCGGATATTGAAAGGCTAGCACATTTAGCGAATGCGGACGCACCCGTGGAATACACTGAAAGGGTAAAGATTCAGAGCTTTATAAATGGCATACGGGACGTCGAAACAAAGCGAGCTACATACGCAAACCCAAAGCCAACATTCGCAGAAACGGTGTCACAAGCTCTGATTCAGGAAGCAGCGTCGCTTCTGTGTAAGCCAGTTTTCAAAGCACGCCGTGTGGAAGTAGAAAGGCCAGAGTGGGTAGACGCAATATTGGAGGCGCTGAAAGGATCGCAAAAGCGGAGTGAAAAAGTTATCAAATGTTTCAAATGCGGGAAGTCCGGTCACATTGCCCGTCATTGCGATCTTGATCCTAGTAGTTTCAACAATGTGGGTGGCCGTAAACGCAAAGCTGGAGGAGATGAGCAAGAGCGAGTAAGAGGTAGAGATCGAGAGCTAGATCCAGCTATTGAATGCCCTGTAATATCTGTGTTGCAAATTGGTAAAAAATCGAGCAGTCTTACCGTCAGAGGGAATGTGGATGGCAAAGAACATGTACTGACTGTAGATACGGGCGCATCTCATTCCTTGATATGATCTGATTTGGTCCACAGGAGAGTAAAGTCATTACCTGGAGCAAGGTTGCGTACGGTCACAGGCGCGTATAACCAAGTCCAGGGAGAAGTGATATCTGAAGTCCTAATTGGGAAGGTCATGGTTTTACACAAATTCGTTTTGGCGGAGATCGCTGATGAAGTCATATTGGGAGGGGACTTCTTGGTTGACCATGACATCAGGATCGATATGCGTAGAAAAATTATGCGCTATAGAAACCAGGATGTGCCACTTAACTTCAGTTTGGAAAAAGGTTTCAGCAGAAATCGAGTACTTGTGGAGAAAAGGCGACAAAGGCCACGAAAGTCAAAGGTAAAAGTTGATGGATCGAATGTGCCAAATAAAGCGAAATTAAAAGTACCTGCGAGAAAAAGACCGGCATTGACAAAACCTAATGGACGCACAAGACCGAAGCAACGAATTTCCCAGAAAAAATGCGAGGGTAGTTTCAAGCCAGAGCGCACTACTGTTGTGAAACGTGGGAAGTTTGCTGAGTATGCGAAACCAATCCGTCCAGCGCAAGCTCTACGAAGTAGTTGTTCATCGGCCAAACAACAGAGTGTGAAGGAACGAACCAGGGTATTGAGTAGTACGATGAAACACAGGTACCATGGGAACAATAATTCGAAAGGTTTCTTGGCGGGAGATTTGGTAATGTTATACAACCCTCACCGGCGGGAAGGTGTTCCATCCAAATTTCGGTGCAGTTGGGAAGGCCCGTACAAGATTGTGAAGAAGATCAGTGATACCATCTACCGCACACAAAGCATTGAGAAACCCACGGAGTAGAAGAGTGGTACATTTGGCGATGCTAGCGGCGTTTAGATCGAGAGATTTGTCTAGAAGATGCGAACGAGGAAACCAGAGAGTATAAAAGGCCGATGTAGAGGCGCTGAAATTCAGTTTGAGCAATAGCAGTATTATTTTGAAAGTCAGTTTCATTTAAGCTATCAGTTTGGTTATTAAGCTATTCGTTGCACAGTTTGAGTGTTATTGTGAATTATTTTAATAAAGACCATTTTGCCATTCAATATTGGAGTTATTTATTCCACAGTTTAGCGATACGAACCTAGCAAAAGGGCAAATAAGAGGATTTGCAAGTAAATTCGTTACAGTATATATGTGCCACCCTAAGGTACTATCCTATCAAATAAAATAAACTAAGAGGGCGAACATTCAAGAACCCTAATCCCCGACCTACCGCAAACGCTCAAGTAAATACAAAATCACTTTTGTACAAAGCCAAAGTAGGTCATTAAAGAAAAAGCAGTTTATGTGTATATAAAAAAAGTATGTAGGTGGAAATGTATGTTTGTGACGTTTTTATCTATGCACATATGTTCCTTGCAATCTGTTGTTCTTTTTTTTTGCAACTTCCTTTTCTATTTTTGCAAGATCAGGAACCTTTGCTACCATATGTACATCAAACTACACAGGTGTCCCGCTACGTCCCCATGGGGCATGTACGCTGAGACCACCCACATTTCATTACAGCCTCGCTCGAGACAGACCGTGCTTACGTCAACATTGCTGTAATTAGAGAGAAAAAAAGCTTTAATCTCTTTTTTAACAAGCACACAGGATCTAGGCCTACCTGCCTCTGCATGCACCAAGGTGTAATTCTGTTTTAGCCACACAACAGTTTTTATACTATATGGGGATCCTGCCATACCTGCTTGATAACAAGCAGACTGCTATTTAAAAAGCAGTCTGTTAAACAAGCAGGACTAGTTTAGCCTTCATTATTTTATACCAAGCAGGATACGCCTTACTATATGGCGATCCTGATAGTTCAAGTATTGTCAGCAGACTGCTACTTTGAAGCAGACTGCTAAACTCTTGAAAGGCTCCTGCCAGATCTGCTTAATAACAAGCAGACTATTTAAGGAGCAGTCTAAATAATAAGCTAAAATAATAAGCAGGACTAATATTTTTGGTCGTTGCGAACCTAGTAAAAGGCAGAAATCTGCTGAACCTCTGAGGAACGTAGAATTTTCAACAAATGGGAAAATTTACGCAATCTTTGCTAAACTTACTTCCACAATATCAAAAGTGTGCACAAACCAAGTTAAGTGTGCTTGGAGTAAAACCATTTCAGAAAATATCCTACCGAGCATAATATCAATCGCAGAAAAACCACTTTCAAAAGCAAAAATGTTGATACGGACAACACAAAGGAGTTTTTGAAGTGTCCCCGAGCGAACAAATATCACAACTGCGGGGAATACCGGCAAGCATAATCAAGTGGAATACAAACCAGCACCATCTACGACTGGCAGCGTGATGCAAAATCAAGTGGAATAAATCCTGACTAGCAGCAAAAATACTATCGAAGGACATGACTGGAAGCAGTTTAACTTATAATTAATTTGATAACTATAAACTAGAACAGTTCTGGCAGCCTCACGGCTGTTCAACCAGTAGCAGAAATTTTTGATTTCTGCTTAGAAAACATTTTTTAAATTTCTGCTAAGTTTTTTCAAGAAAATGATTTCTGCTTAGAATAAATCATAGATTTTTTTTCTGTTTAGGATAAAAAATATATCTTTTTTTGAAAAAAAAATGTTTTTAATTAAAGAAAAAATGAAAATAAAAGTAATTAATTGCAACTTACTACGATGAAAAATAGAATAGAACTAAGGAAAGAACTAAAATGCTTAGGCAGATTATACAAAAATGAAAAAGGGGGTTAAAGCCCAAAATAGCATAGAAAAAAAATTGAAATTAATTTTTAAATTCCAATATTTTTGTAAAGTTTTTCAAGTAAGAAAAATAAATTATACCTATATGTTAAAAATATTAAAAATTGCAAGCAATTTTATTAAAACCTAAATTTGAAAGCAAGTTTAGAAATTAGAAGGGATTATTAAGGACTATTAATAAATTATTATTATAAAATCAAAGGAACAGGAAATTTTTTCTTTTCACAATGTCTTGGTGGAAAAAATGGCATTATGATAGCCATAGCTGGTTATGAAATAGGAAAAGAAAATTCACGAAATACTGAAAATAAAGTAGCAGAGAACAGATTAGTTAAATATGAACCACCAGTTGAAGAAGAAACTAACAAAATTCAAAATATCCCCGATGTTTGGTTAGTCGTTTTATTTTTCGCATTCATACTATTGATCATTGCAATAGCTACTATGCTCAAAAATTATATCAAACTTAAATTTAGACAACTAAAGAGCATTCAAGAGCGTGGTTAAAACATCATTTGATTATACCTTACTATTGAAAACCCATTTCAAATCAATAGCCTTCAAAATGCCTCAATCAACAGTAGAGATTGCTTCATCAGTGCTGTCTAAGTTCAATGGCCAACCACGAATTTTAATAATTTTAAAGAAAAGAAAAGTTCATCTACAATACGCATCGAACAGCATTAATCTTTTCAATACAACTGACTACCCATCACCAATCAAGATTTCCAATTTGTAGTTGATCTGATGGGTAAAGTTCCAATTCTTGGGGGACGCGGCATAGTTTGTACAATAAAGTTCCAACTCAGTGGGACGCGGCATAGTTTGTAAAATAAAGTTTGGGCTATGCAGTTCACTTCACGCATCAGCACTTTTTCAGTTGGATACATACTGGATACCTACTGGCAAAATGGATCGAATACCTACTAAACAGTGTAATTGCTATACTATAAAACTAAGTTAAACTTTAAAAGTATCTATACAATAATAATAATTAGTCGAATGCACACTAAATATGAGTTTTCTTTCTATTCTTTGGACAACGAAGGTGCTAACATTTTAGCGACAGAGAAATACGCCATATTGGTTCGGTGAATATTTCTTAACCCTGCCACGTGCTGCACACAGCCATACCGCACACAAAAAGGGGCCCCATTTACTATAGTATTTGTTTCAATATTACATATTTTTTGGTGGCCCAGGAGGGGATCCCTTTTCAACCCTTTCTATCGTGAAATTATACAACTATACAACAGTTACATGCTTGCTAACACCGGTGCTGCATAAAAATAATATCCGGCTTATTCATCATATATTACATACTTATACTTCGGCACTCTGCAGTCAACAGTTGCTATAAGCGCAGATTTTTTTCTTTGCATCGTATCGCTAACGTTATCCTCTGCCAATATCTAATATACATACATTTATTCAACGCTCAACATTGCACTCGACTTTTTTCACATTAATTTATTTAATTTGCATAGCCATATACTTATAAATAATATAATATGGGGGATGTAGCATTAATCAAGCTACACGCAAATCGACTTCCAACCCTTGAAAAAATTGTGCTCAACTTTAGGAAGGATTCCGCTTCGCGAAAAACTAAGCCATATTTTAAACAGCGATTAAACCGCATTAGTGCTTTGAATGAGGAGTTTTGTTCCACGCACAAATCAACCATATGTTCAGACATTAAAGATGACCATGCATATTTTACTAATGATGTTGTCTCCCAATTTGAAGAAATTCACTTGGAACTCTTCTGTCTGGTAAAACAGCAGCAAACAGATATGTTCCCCCCTGCACCGTATTGCGAGGACACAAAAACTAAGAACCAATCATCTGATTCTCAAGTGCGATTTGTCGCTCCTGCTCAATCCCCACGTTTACCAGTACCCTCTTTTTCTGGCAAGTTCACCGATTGGCCAAGCTTCCATGATTCATTCAATCGACTAATTCATAACAACCTTGAATTAAATTCTATCCAAAGATTGCTTTGAAACTAAGAACATCGTCGATAAAACCAAGCTGTGTCTCAACTGTTTGAGTAAGTTTTATGCATTATCACAATGCACAAGCAGCTAAAACTGCATACAATGTGGTCAGCGTCACCACACACTATTACATTTTCCACGGACTTACTAAACCAATACAGCGACAATAAGAACAGCTCAATACCCCCAACCTTTCACACCAGCATCGACTTCAACCCAAGGGCAGGTAGGGCTTAGATCCACACATTCATTAGATAAAAAACGTGGTGCTCATGCACACGTAATTTTAGCAGCCAATTCTGTACATGTGGACTCTCACCCATCCGCTAGTCATTTGTCCAAACAGGTCCTTTTGGCCAAGGCTTTAGTTTTACTACGGAACGAAGCCACAAATCACTTATTTCTGAAAATGCAGTTCAACGCTTAGGCCTTCAACGTAATCCTAGATATCTGTGGAGTTGGTCCCAGGGCCCTGAGCCAATCGAAATTTGTAGTTAGCTTCACTATACATTCTTGCCTCGATGAAAATTTTGCTGTTCCCATCGGAAGAGCTTACGTGCTGACTCATCTCACTACGGAATGGCCAAGTCGGCGCTGTGTTCCCCAAGAAATGGAACATATTCAAGGTCTCACTCTGGCAGACCCTTTATACTATCAGCCTAAAAAAATTGACGTCATTCTTGGCGCTGACATAATTGCGCAAATCTTACTACCGGAAATGAGAATCGGTGCGTTCAATAAACCGATTGCTCAAAAAACCCATCTCGGCTGGATTTTGCTGGGTCGAATCGATTCTTCCCCACCTCCTGCTATCAAGGTGCGCTGCCAGCATACTAACATTGAATTAGAAGCGCTTGTGCAAAAATTCTACGAGAGCGAACAAGTGCATGCTGAAAAACACAATGTCAGAGCAAGGCAAATGGTGCGAAGAGTTTTTTTGCAAAACCCATGTGAGACAAGGTAATGGAAAGTACCTGGTTCGACTTACATTAAAATCAATCTACGAGCCTAATCAAACCTTTGGTCGATTCAGACAAATCGCACTCAATCGTTTTTTACAACTGGTGCGCAAATTTCAGCGCGACGATACATTTCGTTCTCAATACACGGAGGGGACAGAAGACTACTTTCACTGTAACCAAATCATTCCAGCGACGTCCAGCGAAGAGCAGCATTATTTGCTGACTGAAACAAATAAGCCTAGGTTTAGCTCCTGCGTCTTACCACATCACGCAGCTCTCAAGATGGGATAACTCCATCACTATAGGTACTATAGCCCAAATATTAGACCCACTTGGACTCTTAAGTCCAATAACTATTGCTACAAAGATTATTTTAAAGGAAATCTGGGACATTAAAAGTGACGCGCCACGACTGAAAACAGTCGGGTCTAGACTGGGACGAAGAGCTACCGTTCTCAGTTGCAATCGCTTGGCGCAATTTCGTTGCGGAGCTTCCTCATATAGAGGAGATTGCCATACCTCGATGGCTTAACTACACTTCAAACATTCTTTCCTTGGAATTACATGCCTTCTGCGATGGTTTATCCGTCGCTTATGCAGCGGCCGTATATTTACGAATACAATATCTGCACGGTGGGATTCATACCCATCTGATTACGTCCAAATCCAAAGTCACACCCAACAATCCAATTCCAAGAGACGAACTAAATGGGGCGGTATTGGCCACAACCATTGCTAAGTGGGCACAAAAACATTTACAACAGCGCCGTAGTGAAATCAAAACATATTATTGGACTGATGCAACTATCATTATACTCAGTTGAGCAGAGCTCACAGAGTATATTAACTTTGATTGGTACAGGTATAAAGGAATCGAGATAGATATAGACTTCCATATATCAAAATCATCAGTATCGAAAAAAATTTGATTGAGCCATGTCCGTCCGTCCGTCCGTTAACACGATAACTTGAGTAAATTTTGAGGTATCTCGATGAAATTTGGTATGTAGTTCCTGCGCGCTCATCTTAGATCTCTATTTCAAATGAAAGATATCGGACCATAACCACGCCCACTTTTTCGATATCGAAAATTTCGAAAAACCAAAAAAGTGCGATAATTCATTACCAAAGACGTATAAAGCGATGAACTTGGTAGGTGAGTTGAAATTATGACGCAGAATAGAATACTAGTAAAATTTTGGACAATGGGCGTGGCACCGCCCACTTTTAAAAGAAGGTAATTTAAAAGTTTTGCAAGCTGTAATTTGGCAGTCGTTGAAGATATCATGATGAAATTTGGCAGGAACCTTACCAATTACTATATGTATGCAAAATAAAAATTACCAAAATCGGAGAACGACCACGCCCACTTTAAAACAAAAATTTTTCTAAAGTCAAATTTTAACAAAAAATTTAATATCTTTACAGTATATAAGTAAATTATGCACAAATTAGACTCCAGTAACGATATGGTGCAACAAAATACAAAAATAAAAGAAATTTCAAAATGGGCGTGGCTCCGTCCTTTTTCATTTAATTTGTCTAGGATACTTTTAATGCCATAAGTCGAACAAACATTTACCAATCCTTGTGAAATTTGGTAGGGGCTTAGATTCTGGACGATAACTGATTTCTGTGAAAAAGGGCGAAATCGGGTTGAAGCCACGCCCAGTTTTTATACACAGTCGACCGTATGTCCTTCCGCTCGGCCGTTAACACGATAACTTGAGCAAAAATCGATATATCTTTACTAAACTCAGTTCACGTACTTATCTGAACTCACTTTGTATTGGTATAAAAAATGGCCGAAATTCGACTATGACCACGCCCAATTTTTCGATATCGAAAATTACGAAAAATGAAAAAAATTCCATAATTATATACCAAATACGAAAAAAGGGATGAAAAATGGTAATTGGATTGGTTTGTTGACGCAAAATATTACTTAAGAAAAAAACTTTGTAAAATGGGTGTGACACCTACCATATTAAGTATAAGAAAATGACAAAAGTTCTGCAGGGCGAAATCAAAAGCCCTTGGAATCTTCCTGCTGTTGGTGGTATTACATATACAAATATATTAGCGGTACCCGACAGATGATGTTCTGGGTCACCCTGGTCCACATTTTGATCGATATCTCGAAAACGCCTTCACATATACAACTACCACCACTCCCTTTTAAAACCCTCATTATTAATACCTTTAATTTGATAACCCATATCGTACAAACACATTATAGAGTCACCCCTGGTCCACCTTTTATGGCGATATCTCGAAAAGGCGTCCACCCATAGAACAAAGGCCCACTCCCTTTTAAAATACTCATTATCACCTTTCGTTTGATACCCATATTGTACAAACGCATTCTAGAGTCGACCCTGGTCCACCTTTATAACGATATCTCGAAAAGGCGTCCACCTATAGAACTAAGACCCACTCCCTTTTAAGATACTCATTAACACCTTTCATTTGATACTGTAGTATTGCGTCGAATTCACCTCACTAAATAAATCAATAAAAACAATGATATATAGAAAGGATATTAACGCTATCAATGCAAATGGCATAAAAATTAATTTTTAAAATATTCTGTAAGTTGAAACAAAAAATAAATTATACTAACATGCTAAAAAAATTTTAAATGAAACAAATTTTGCCATTAAGAAAAAAAATTTTTTATACTTTAATAATGTTAACTAAATAAACAAGTAAAATGGAATGCATAATATAAAGAATAAAATCAAAAATTTTATTAAAAATTAAATTTAGCCCCTTTCTCACAAAAGCAGAAAAATAATATTATAGAATCTCAACATGGCTTGGTGGACAAGGATAGCACACGGCATAATGATAGCATTAGCCGGATATGAATTAGGAAAAGAATATTCAGGAAATTCAGAAACAGAAAATAGATTAACTAAATACGAACCACCAGCCGAGGTAGATACGAAAAATTTGCCAAACATTCCAGATGTTTGGTTAGCAGTGGCAATTTGCGCATTCATGCTATTGATCATCACAATAGTTATGATGCTCAAAAATTATATGAAGCACAAATATAGGCAGTTGAAACCCATACAAGACCGTATCTAAATTCTTTTATCCAATCTGAGGAAGAGCAGTAGACAATTCAAAATGTCTCAATTGACAGTAAAGTCAGCTTAATTAGCCCCGCCAAAGTTTAATAACAAATCAAAATTTGCATAATCCCTCTGAATGCTCCTGACAAAAATGGTCATGAAGCAATAAGAAATTATAGGACAGTGGAAATAGGCAAAAGCTAAGAACGAGAAAAAATTCTAAAATTTTAAAACCAGCCCATAACAACAAAAAAAAAGAATGAAGAAAAAGTCACGAAAAGAACCTATAAAAATATATGTGAAGCGCCATATAAATTTGCAACAATGAGCCATGTCGCGCTCCTTTTCATAGAAAAATGGTAGCGTAAGAAATACAAGCAACCTGATTGTAGATGACAAAATTGACTTAGGACAATTCCTTATCAGGCTGTACACATGCTGTACAATTTCCGCCAATTTAGGACTTGAAAAGAATAAAAAACACAGTCGTCCTGAGGGACAAATTGGTGAAAAATAATTGCATATTTACTCGAGTAGGCAAATTTAAAATGATAATAATAGGTACCCAAGTTCTCAAAGATCAATTAATTGCACTAACCCAAGAGGTTGTGCATATGACAATCCCGGAAAAATAAAAATAAATTATTCATAAAAGTTATGACGATTCTGTTTTGGTGGCCGCAGCAGAAATCGCATGACATATAAGATCAAGGATATTGCTGGAAAATAGGGAAATTATCAAAAATATAACAAGAACATTTAAAGATACGAAATTTTTTGCAACCACTGTACCTTCCAATTACCCATTAATAGAACTACTACCAAAACATAGCTACCCCGCTCTTCGTCAGCAACACCTCTATTGTCTATGCAATTAAATTACAAATTTCACAACTCGTATGAAAAAAAATCAAGAAAACAAAAAAAAATAAAAATAAGTCATTCCATATTACATGAATAACTAATCCATCAATATTAGTTATTAGAAATAAATATAAATATTTAGGTGCCTGGGTCTCATTTAAGAAAAACTCACAATTCAAGATGTCATAACTTTACATAATAGAAAAATATTTTTACTTTAGCCACCGGTAGGATAGGAAATACTAATAGGGAAATATCTAAATAGAATACAAAATAGTAATAGGAAATATTTTTACTTTAACCTACCTACAAAATAAGGAAATAATAGTCCATAAGAATAGGCTTTCCCAATATAAAGAATATGCTACTGACTCACAATTTTAACAAACAGTTTCAACAATAGCATTCAAATTTATTCATCAATAAAAATGAAAACAAACAAAATTTAAAAAATTCATATTGGTATCCAGTTACCATTAATTCACAAACGCTAATTTGTAAACACAAGCCGATTTTTAGGTGAGTCGACGCTCTTAAGGGTCGGCTGTGCAAAACATTAGTCATCATAGTAAATATACGAAAAAAAAGTCAGCATATTATGAAGCGAGAGTAAGCATAATGGGCAATGTACGTAAAGCAAATGCAAACGAATAAAAACAAAAAGAATACACATTAACTCATAATATCAAGTTACCACTATGACATAAATTACAACTGAATTGAAAATTTTTTTTGGTAACACCAAGTAAGTTGACTGGGTATTCAACGAAAAATGAAACAAACACGGCACACTTATCCCAGAGACATTAGAGTGACCGTCTATAAATAAGCATACAATTATATACACCCTTAATATTACAAATATACTTACAAACAAACGTTCATATCTTATTGACCCAGATAACCACCATGAGTTCATTCGCATTTGCCAAATCGCCCAATAGACTGATGCGTCATACCAAACTGCTCAAGCGCGGATCATATTGACAATATGTAGGTCAATATAATAATTTGCTGACAACCCATTTCGCACTATTGAGTCATGCACCTCTAGTATGTAAATATTAATGTAAGCATGTATGTATATGTTACGAACTTTTGTATAAATAGGAATGAATTCCGTCATTAAAAAAAATGAGATTTCTGCGCTGAACATAAGCGCCCGCAAAATCTATTTTGTTTTAAATTCAATTAATATATTATATGGCGATCCTGCCATCTCCGTAAATATATTATAATAACCATATCGTACAAACAAATTCTAGAGTCACCCCTGGACCACCTTTATGGCGATATCTCGAAAAGGCGTCCACCTATAGAACTAAGGCCCACGCCCAAACAAATTCTAGAGTCACCCCTGGTCAACCTTCATGGTGATATCTCGAAAAGGCGTCCACCTATATAACTAAGGCCCACTCCCTTTTAAAATACTCATTAAAATCTTTCATTTGATACCCATATCGTACAAACAAATTCTAGAGTCACCCCTGGTCCACCTTTATGGCGATATCTCGAAAGGCGTCCACCTATAGGACTAAGCCCACACCCTTTTAAAATACTCATTAACACCTTTCATTTGATACCCATATCGTACAAACAAATTCCAGAGTCAGCCCTGGTCCACCTTTATGGCGATATTATTGTGAATGAATTACCATCGAGAATAATGTATTGTGAATCTTGTTATTAACTTCCTTTTCTTATACCCAATAAAAGCATTTTGTTTTCACTCTTTCGATGTAACTCGTACTTGCATGGCGTGTTTTTCTTTCATATGCTAATAATAATCTTTATAATTACAATAGGTTATGGGCCTTTGTCGCGAAAAATAGTTTTATATTAGTAGAAAACCAATATATACTCGCGAATAAGCAAATAATAGCGTGCGTACAGTAAAAGATTGGTTCGGCTAAGTTCGCTAAAATGTCAAGCACTAGTTCAATTACCTTCCCGTTCGAGAAACTGCGAGGGCGTGAGAACTTCGACACCTGGAAGAGGCATGCTAAGTCATACCTGGTATTGCGAAACTCCTGGAGAAGATAATTGAACAAGGATTTATCGAGAATCGCACGGAAAAAGAAATCGAATCAGATGACGCGCAATGGCAGAAAATCTCCTCGTGGTTGAACCCAATACTTGCGCACATTGCCAAAGCTGGGAGTGCGAAAGAAGTTTAATTGCTAAAGAAGTTAGTTCAATTAAAACTTGAAGATTGTGTATAACATGCAAGACTACATTAACAACGTGGTCGTGACATCACTGAAAGTGCAACTGCGGCTAAATATAGATGAAGAATTGGTGGCCTAACTTATGTTGGCAGGTCTTTCAGGTGAATTCCGCTCGCTGGTCATAGCAGTGGAAAAACACAAAATCTAAACTAACCATAGATTCAGTCAAAAATCTCCTTTTGCAGGATGCCAAATTTTGATAGAAGAATAGCGACAGTGTATTTCAGTATAACAAGACAAAATTGATAGGTCTAAAATACAATGCTCTCTTGTAAAGAATTCGGACATTATAGCAAATATTGTCCTAATAGGCGCAAAATAACAACACTTCTAAGCAAATAACACAAAGGCAATCTTATAGCAACGTTATGGCAAGTGAGAGAAATCAGCTGATTGGTTTGTAGACTCGGGCGCGAGCGCACATATGGTAAGCGAAAGCAAAATATGTTTTATAAGCGAAATGTTGAAAATAAAAGCGTGGCTGTGGCAAATAATAATAAAATCTGACATAATAATAAAATTTGACAGCATTGACACAGCATTTGTTGTTTGTGCAAAGGGAAAACAAGCCCCGTGGCCCGTTCGCAAACGTAAGGCACCCGTGCAATAAATTTGCTTGATCTTATCCATGCTGACATCATGGGCCCTATAAACGTGAAATCTATTGGTGGTGCAAAATTTTTATTAGTGTTTCATTGACGACTATTCAAGAAAAACTTTTGCTGTGCCAAGGTTTTACACCTAGCAAATCGATATAGTGGTCTTCTTAACTTATAATAGCATTTTAAATTTAAGCTTGAACTTTTCTCTATTTTTAACTAGTCTGTAAGGAAGTCTGTACTTTTTAGACCGAAATAATAAATAAATTAATTAACATAAGTCTGAAGCATTTCAGAGTTTGTTAAATTCAAAACCTTGTAGAAAATCAGTGCGAACATAAATTAAAACTTTTCGAACAGACAACGGCACAGAATTTACCAGTGCCAAATTTAAAAGTTTTTCTAGAAAAACATGGCATTCTTCATCAAAAAACATGCCGTATACACCACAACAGAACGGCGTTACAGAACGCATGAATCGTTCTATAATGGACAGGTGCGGTGTATGTAATTCGAATCTAATCTGAATACAAATTTTTGGGCTGAAGCAGCCATGACTGCTGTCTATTTAATGAATTTGCTTCATGCAGAATAACGTCAAATCTCCACAAGAAATATGGTCAGGTAAGAAACCAAATTTAAATCATATTCGCGTTTTTGGATGTAAAGCTCTCGCCCATGTTCCAAAGAGTTACGAACGAAGCTAAGATACAGATCGGTGGAGTGTATTTTTCTTGGATATAGCATGAAGCAAGGCATATCGCTTATATGATGCAACAAGGAAAAAAATAATAATCAGTCGGAACACAGTCGAAAATACTCAAGAACTGCAGATATCAATGACAATTTGAATATGGGTGATTTATTTTTACCCATTAGTTGATGGATGTGATGATCCCATAAACAATAAATGCATACAATGAAGAAACAAACGATCACTGCAAACAAAAAATTATGAATTGAGTTTAAAGTTGAAGAACATGAGTTTCAATAATCTGACAATTCAAGAAAGGCAAGATGATTGTCAGAATGAAAGCTCTGGAGATTGCGAGTGTCGATTCTCAAGGAGACCAGTTAAATTTACGCAGGTCAGAACGAGTCGCGAACCAAACATTTTGCAAACCTTATTTTTATCCAACTGAGAGGCAAATCCTAACAGATCAGAAGAAGCCCTAGCCAGAGTAGACTCCCATCAGTTGAAGGCGGCATAAAAGAAGAAATGGACTCATACAGCAAATAATACGTGGTACCTAACCGATTGGCTCGTGGTAAACAGCAGATCGACACTAAATGGGTCTTTAAAATTAAAAAGTGATGATAGTAGCGGAAAGCCAGTTACTTTACAAAGCAAGGCTTGTTGTGAGAGGATTTTCGCAGACATGTCGAGACATTTGCTTCAGTCGCTAGGTCTACACCTCAATAAGGTATCTACTTGTGCACTCGCTGCAAAACATGATTGATAATTCACAAAAAGGGATGCAGTATCAGCATTTTGATGGACATGAAAGAAAGATATATACGTAGACAGCCGGCGGGCTTGATGAGACACAGCGGCGAGAGTGTGCAAGTGGCAAAATCCCTCATAGGCTCAAGCAATCGAGATGCAAAGAAAAGCTGGAACGAAACCTTAAATGAGGTACTGCTGGAATTTATATCTGCAGCGAAGTAATGTGACAGTGTATTTACTATAAAAACAAACAGACAATACACTGCTCTATGTGGCCATGTACGTCAATGAATGTGCTTATATTCGCTAGCTCCTTAGTCAGATAGATAAATTAAAGAAGCCAACTAAGTGACATATTAAAAATGAAGACCATGGGAGAAGACCTCTTCTGATACTTGGCGTTCACATAACGCGCAATAGTCAACTGGTCAATTCAATAGGATCAGTCCCAGTACATTACAAAATGTGTTTACTTCGATTTGGCATGGATCAATGCAAGCCAATACTTCACTCAGTGGATTATTAACCAGAAACTTACATCTTGATAGGTGTCCAAAGGCCAAGTTGAGCGTGAAGAGAAATGACAAAAACATCGTTACTACATGCAAGGCAGTGGTAGCCTACTGTTTGCTGCCAAAGTAACTCGCCTGACAGATGCTTTGGCAGTCAACAACTAAGTCGCTTAACGCAAATCCTGGCAAAGCAATTGGGTAGCCGTAAACGAATCATGCGACTATCTCAAGCGCACGATGTTAAGAGGCATTGTGTACACCAGGAGATGCGGATAAAATAAACGGATTTTCCGATGCAGCTGTGCTGCTGATGTCGACTAGTAGGCGATCACAACAGGCTATGCCTTTACGTTTCAATGGCGCAGCAGTATCATGGGGTAACAAAAAAGTCAGCTCACTATAGCACTCTCCACCACAGAAGCCGAGTTTCTCAGTCTGATGTTTGCTACTTGAGGAAAGCGTGTAGGCTCAACGATTAGAACATGAATTACACATTGTTTTAAATAACTCTTATGCTTGTAGACACAAAACACGTAGGTAGACATAAAGTCCAAATTTGGCTGAGAAGCTTGATAGTATGAAATTTGGAAAATAAAATATTTGCATCACAAATGAAATGCCAGCCGACATACTAACAAAGGTGTTACATGCTGAAAAGCATCAAATTTCTAGAGTAAATGGGACTTAATAAAATTAACTATGAAACTTGATTGTAGTGAATTTAAACTGTTATACATAATACATGATAATTCAGTGAGGGTATTGTGAATGAATTACCATCAAGAATAATCTAGTGTGAATCTTGTTATTACTTCCTTTTCGTATACCAAGAAACGAATTTTGTTTCCTCATCTTCCGGTGTACTCATACTACTTGACTTGTTTTTCCTTCGTCTGCTATAATAATCTTTAAAAAGTTACAATACTCTAAATGGCGCCCAACCTATAAAACTATGGCCCACTCCTATTCAAAATACTCTTTAATACCTTCCATTTGATACACATGTCATACAAACACATTCCCAGGGTTACCCTAGGTTCATTTTCCTACATGGTGATTTGCCTTATTTTGTCTCCATAGCTCTCAGCTGAGTATGTAATTTCGGTTACACCCGAACTTAGCCTTCCTTACTTGTTTATTATACTGGATCACGGGTGATGTGAATAGATGAAAATATACGTGGCGAATCGCAGTTTCTAAATTTGCCAAGTAGCTTGGCCAAGTCATGGCGTCATGTAAAACGCAGGGGACAATCCGGCCACTGTGCAACGATGGGGTTAAAACCCAACCCAGTTGCAACATACGCACATTTTTGGGGTGCAAGGGCCTGAACCGCGAGAGAATCGACAGCACAATGACAGAAGAAAACGGCTAAGATATTAACGTATACGGCAGTCATACACACGTCGTTCATACTCGATATTCTTCTACAAACAACTTATATGTATAACAGCGTGGCTTCTTTGATTTTTTCATAATCTCCGCAAACCTAATGTTGGCGACAAAAATACGGACCGCTCACAGCTAACACTGCAACAAAGTATCTATGGAATTGTTACTTAGTACAGTGGGAAGCCTTTGGAGCCGAAATGCGATACATCAAATCGAATACCAACTTGTCTACCAAGTGTCAACTAATAAGTTTAACACCATTCATAGACGCCAATAAAGTGCTTTCGCGTTCGCGGTCGCTTAAAACATGCAATCTGCCATACAGATCAAGGCATCTATGATTTTACCAAATAATCATCATTTCACGAAACTACTCATTAACTTTGCTGATCAAATCACTTCACATGGTGGCACGCAATTACCGCTAGCATACATCGACGGCAGTTTTGGATAATACATGCCAAAAACAGTGCGTAATCAACT
>JARSSU010037457.1:0-36645 GCA_029619165.1 Eurosta solidaginis | reverse complement strand
GCAAATAACAAATAGGAAGAAAATAATCTGTTAAAAGGTGTGAAATATACTATAACACAAAAGAAAGAAAGGATTGCAAGAATACCAAACAAATCTTTGCAATAAATTTCTTTTCTCTTACGCACATTTTGTTTTTATTAAGAAATTCCGGCACGTATTTGGCCACATTTACAAAACTTAAGCAACTCAACGCCTGCCACATGAAAATATGAAAGCGGAGCGGATATTGTCGTAAGAGCGTGCGGGGTGGTAGGTAGTGTTAAGGATGTCCGACTTGCTGGCGTTTACAAATTGCTTATTGAATGCTGATGAGTGGTCGCTCCATGGCGATGGAAGTATGAACTTGAGATACGTAAAGTGAAAATAAATAAATGTGCGAGCAGGAGAAATTGAAGTGCTGGTAATTTTTCTTAATACAAAGACAGTGGACAAAGGCAAATCCGCAATGTCCAAATCAAATATGCTTGCGTGGTTTTTTTGTGAGTTCGAAAGTGGCTGAAGATGAAGAAGGCGAAAAGTTGTTTGTAAGAATATTTGTGCGTATGTGCAAATGGCAATATGTAGTGGATATCATAAATCATTTTAGGCCATGTTGTGAGACATGTGAAATTAAAAAAATAAATAAAAAATTTCGAAAAAATGGATAAGATACAAAATTAAAACTTATTATTAAAGGTGTATGTCTTGTCTGGGCAGCCTTTCCCCAATTGTTGTTGTTCTTCATATCTTCTATTTAAATAGTAACGTAATATGTATGTTAGTTCTCACTGCCCCACATGGGATTAAACTCCCAATCTTCAACTAACTACAGAATACTGAGATAAGCTCTCAACAATTCGAAATTAAGATTACTTCAACTGGTTGAGTGCTTTTCCAACTAGAGATTCCACGAGACATCTCTTGTTCGAAACTTAATGTTAATTACAATGAACGCTGTGTTTGCCTTAGTCTTAAAGGAAGGAGGCTGAAACTAGTAACTGTAACCATAACCCTTGAAGCCCTTTAATTTTTTCAAATAAGCAGCAATAACCATTAACAAATGTTTCAATTTTATAGCGAAAGCTAACTTATTTTTCAATAACGAGCTTTATCCGCTTAGAATCACTTTCGCAAATTCAACCCGTTTCAAAGCATTGACTTTTTCAAAAGCTATACTGGTTTGTTTGCCCAAGCGGGACCGAAAAAATAACTAATCTACATAAATCAACGTTTTAAATCCATAACTGTTGAAAAAAAATCTGTAACCGCTCAACATAATTTCATTTTTCAAAACCGAAGACATAGCTTCTAAGCATCTAATGTCTTAAAAGCGAGAAGGAAAACATAGCCGTTGATAAAGGTTTCATCTTTTTAAAAAACAAAAGCGGAGTTACAACCGCTTAAAACCGTCACTACCAAGAAAAGTTATGGGAAGGAACGGAGTGTAATCGAACCCGGAACGAACCCAGAATCGTACCCGAATCCGAAACCAAATTCAGTACAGATTCCTGTACCGAAACCGGTACCGAATCCAGAGCCGAAACTGGTACCGAATGCGAACCGAAACCAGAACCGAGTTCGCAGTTGGAGCTGAGCCCAGATTGAACCCGAAACCTACCTCGGACCGGAGCTGAATACAGTGAGAATGAAAGTAAACGCAGATCCGGAACGATCGAAAAAATACTAGAATGCCGAACCAAACACATAAAGCGAACTGGAACCCGAAACCTTAACCGGAATTGAAGCCGAATCCGATACGGAATCCGGTAAAGAGTGCAGAACCGAACCAAGAACATAACCCAGAACCGGTATCGAATCTGAAAAGAAACAGGAACTGTACCCCGAAAGGAAGCCGAAATTGGAAGGGAATTCGAACCCAGAACCGAAATCGATACTGAAAATCGAATTGAATCCGGTATCAAAACCGGATCCGAATCCAAAGCCGGTAACCGAACCGAATCCTCAGCTCGTTAAAAGGCTTGAAATATACCCGCGGCATGTTTGCTTATAGTGAGAGGCGACTAAAGTACCCAATGATTCAAGGGGTTGCGTAGCTTAAGTGATGGTAGTGACAATTTATAGCTTCTCCTAATTGTGGAACTCACCTTCTTCTAATTGTCAACCTCAGCTACCCGCAACAGAATCCTGTTCTTTAACAGCCGGGACTTGCTATCCCGAAGTTTCTCAACGAACTAGGAGTGGTGGGCGGGATGGTCTAGGGGGTTCATGTGGTCATATTAAATCTTTCAAACGAATGGTCGGGCTTCTACCTTAATGGTGCTTGTTATCGAATAGATGAAAGTCCACCGAAAACTCCCGATTCGGGAGCGTCCATCGCTACAACAACACGACAACCTGGAACCGAGTTCAAACCCGAACCTAGCACCAAATCTGACCCGAACGCGGAAGCGAGAACGGAACAGAATCCAGAACGCAACCACAACCAAATCCTAATCGGAACAGAAAATTGTTCCGAAACCAAAATCGTATCACTTACCGAAACTAGAATCGAGCCGTAAGGGAAATTCGAAGCGGATCCAGCACTGAACGGAAACTGCAACCGAATCAGAAAGCAGAAGCGATAGCGAAACCGTAACGCAAGCTGGAAACGAAATCGAAATCAGAGCCTAAATGGGACCGAACCCTTAAACGTCACTTAAATCTTTCGGTTCCTGGTAGAATAGGATGGTAAAGGAAAGGTAGGATTTGTTATTGGTGTTTTATAGACGAGGTACAGACAAGCTGTCGATTTATTATCTGTTACTTATCGAAAAGTTCTCGATATGTTATCAAAAAGCAATCAAAAAGTTGACGATTTGTTATCCCAGTGTTGCCAGTTTGTTATCGCCGTGTTATCACTTTTTTAACGAAGAGTTATCGATTTCTTATTAAAAATTTATAATCATAACTAACTGCACGAGGGCCACTTAGGCCGGTGATATTAGGACCGTTGGGATACCACGAAAATACATCATTACCTTTCCTCTTCGAACCATTTTGATGACCTGATAAAAGCTACAAGGTCTTTGACGTCATGCTCCACAACCTGGATTATCTAGAAATGGATCACTTAGAAAGCGCTGCAATGTCCGCTTATTGCCGGGCAGATGCAATGAGATGAACCACAGTATCCTCCTCCTCATCCTCTTTACAACTCCTGCAGCGGCGCCGATAAGGCGCACCTATGCCCCCACAATTGTGAAACTTCTGCCTGGAATACTTGCAGTGGTCGGGTAGAATGAAGAAGAACTGGAGGCCAATGTCCCTTGAGAATACTCCACCTCCAACTCTACCGTTTAGCATAGAGCCGTCCGACAATAACTTGTAAGCTTCGGTTGTTATCGATGAGAGGATAACGAAGGTATTCTGAAAAAGCCCGAAATTATTTGTTGCTGGTAACTTCAACCTGTGGCGAGTTCTATTTAGTTCGTTTAAAAACATGAGTTGCTATGTATTTGTATTTTCGATTTATTAACCTATATCGCTCCATCGATTTTTCGATAGGTTTTGGGCTCAGGAAAAAAAGTTCCACTAAGCATACCCAAAAAAATAATTTTCGAGCCTGCAAAATTTGAGTTTTTTGACTTTTTTTCTTTGATTTTTAAGGTTTTTTTCATGACCTACTTAAAAAATTTTCATTTGATTTTAAAATTTTCATGTATACCCTGTCCGACTCAAAATTGTCCGCTAAAAACTTTGGCGATAACAGTTTTTTGAAAAAAAAATATTTTTTGGGTTTTGAGGAGTGTTTTGGTGAAAAAATTTATTTTTTCGCCATTTTTTTTAAGGGTTTCTTCAGAAACGTGCAAAAGTGTTGCCGATGAAAACGAATTTGTCTCATAGTTCCTATCCCACTTAAAATTATGCGATAAAAACGTTGGCATTAACAGTTTTAAAAAAAAATTTTTTTTTGGTTTTTGGGACTTGTTTTGGTCGAAATCGATTTTTTTTCATTTTCAAGGCTCCAAATCATTTTTTATGTATATGTTTCCGTTAGACCCACCAATAAGTATACCAAAATGATCAGGGGACGAGCTGAGTTGATTTAGCCATGTCCGTCTGTCCGTCCGTCTGTCCGTTTGTTTGAACGCAAACTAGTCCCTCAATTTTTGAGATATCTTGATGAAATTTGGTAAGCAGGCATATTTTGATGGGGGATTTGACATTTGTCGGAATCGACCGGATCGGACCACTATAGCATATACCTCCCATACAACCGATTGTTCAATAAGAGGGTTTTCGCCATTTCTGCCCCATTTCTGCCTCATTTTAACAGCTAGCAACATCAAATTTTACCACAAGCTTACGTATTGGGCATAGATGGTTGTCTGAAAAAATCGTCAAGATCGGACATATTTATAATATATATCCCATACAACCGACTGTTCAGGTAAGAGGATTTTCATCATTTTTGTCGAAATCGATTTTTAGTCCGATTTAGACGATTTTTTCAGACAACCATCTATGCCCAATACGTAAGCTTGTGGTAAAATTTGATGTTGCTAGCTGTTAAAATGAGGCAGAAATGGGGCAGAAATGGCGAAAACCCTCTTATTGAACAATCGGTTGTATGGGAGGTATATGCTATAGTGGTCCGATCCGGTCGATTCCGACAAATGTCAAATCCCCCATCAAAATATGCCTGCTTACCAAATTTCATCAAGATATCTCAAAAATTGAGGGACTAGTTTGCGTTCAAACAAACGGACAGACGGACGGACGGACGGACAGACGGACATGGCTAAATCAACTCAGCTCGTCCCCTGATCATTTTGGTATACTTATTGGTGGGTCTAACGGAAACATATACATAAAAAATGATTTGGAGCCTTGAAAATGAAAAAAATCGATTTCGACCAAAACAAGTCCCAAAAACCAAAAAAAAATTTTTTTTTAAACTGTTAATGCCAACGTTTTTATCGCATAATTTTAAGTGGGATAGGAACTATGAGACAAATTCGTTTTCATCGGCAACACTTTTGCACGTTTCTGAAGAAACCCTTAAAAAAAATGGCGAAAAAATAAATTTTTTCACCAAAACACTCCTCAAAACCCAAAAAATATTTTTTTTTCAAAAAACTGTTATCGCCAAAGTTTTTAGCGGACAATTTTGAGTCGGACAGGGTATACATGAAAATTTTAAAATCAAATGAAAATTTTTTAAGTAGGTCATGAAAAAAACCTTAAAAATCAAAGAAAAAAAGTCAAAAAACTCAAATTTTGCAGGCTCGAAAATTATTTTTTTGGGTATGCTTAGTGGAACTTTTTTTCCTGAGCCCAAAACCTATCGAAAAATCGATGGCGCGATATGGGTTAACTTTCGTCCATGCAATCAACCCAGCTTAATGTGTATGTTACACACCAACTTCACGAAAACTTGGTACTCACGCCGATCTCTGCTTTCGTGGAATTCACCACGGCGGCCATTTTTGGCCCGCTCGACGCGAAATACGAGTTTTTTTCGTAACCTCAGAAGTCAAAACTTTCTTGAAAGAAAAATTTAGAGCAGAATGTTATGGTATTCTAATGCGATTCAGCTTGGTCTTAGTTTACGTGGGAAAGTACTGGCAAACGATTGTATTCAATTCAGTATATCTGTTTTGGTAGTCAGTTAGCACACTGCACGGTTAGAGTTGCTTTACATAACTGCACGTCCTTGGAAAAATTCTTCGGTTGTCACTTTGGTTTTTTTTGTATGTCCTTTGAAAACGGTGGAATGCCTTCATGTAAACGAATGATTTGGTCGGCAAGCAGTTAAATTTGGTCATAAATTGCGTGAAAACGTGAGTAATGAATACCGAGTGAGCGTAGAGTAGATAGTGAAGAGGTGGCACTGGTAAAATCATCAAAGGATATTCTGCTATAAAACCAGAAAAAAGCCTTAAAAAGTTCTATTACAATACCGAATATAGCACATTAAAGAAACAAACACATTTATTTCATTTTTATACTAAATTATATTTATAATACAATATCAACTTAACTACTAAATATCCTTTTCTTTTGTTTTTATGTCTATCACTTTTTATAGCAGCGCCCATTTACCACAACGGAAGGACGCGAGAAACGACGATGTAACGAACAAAAGAAATGTAAAATACTTTTCACACATTTTACCGCCAACACAAGATTTAATTAAACCAAAGACTTGATTTATGAACGGCGAAAGGATTCAAAACGTTGCCAGCTGCTTCAAACGTGGTCGATGAGTCGAAGTGGTGTGGCCGTTTGTCGCGTTGTGAGGATATATACTGAACGAGTCATCGCGTAAGCTGTAAGCGAAGAAAGGAATTAAAAAAAGTAAAAACGAACACAACAAGGATATTTGCAGGAGAGGGAACATGAAGATGGATGGTACTTTGGAGGAGGAAAAGAAAGTCGATGGAGGGGAGGCGAGGAATAGCCATAGGCAAACTCTTTACTACGATGCTATGAGACGCGTAACAATGCTTTGTTGTAATAATGAGTATGTCCACAGAAAACAGCAATAATGGGTAACTGCGTCAATAGAAAAAGCTATAATAATAACAACAATGCGGCAAGTTCGATCTGGTTGCTGTGCTAAAACTGTTGCTGATACATCTTTAACCCCTTGAAGGCTGTAAAATGTAATGTTTTTTATTTTATTTCTTATACCAGTAGAGCTAGTGTAAAGAATATTATACAGTTCTAAGAAAAAAATAAAAACAAAAAATGCAAGGCGCTGTAACCTCTGAAGATATTTTGGGCTGGTCTCTCTTCCAATTTGCGTCGTGCTCCTTATAATTTTTCCCATCAAATTGGCGGAATGGAACTTATATATTTTTACCGACTCTGAACGGCAACTGCAAGGTAGATGAATTTTTCAAAGAGACGCTTTTCGGGGCAGAAATAGGAGAAAGGGCCCCGCTTGGAAAAACGTTTTGCCAATTGAAAAACTTCGATGTTGCTTTGCCCTAGGTTTGAACCCAGAATTTGCGCTGTGATAGGCGGAGCACGCTACCACCACACCATGGCGGCCGATAACAAATTGATAACTCTTCGACAACATTTTTATAGCATATTGATAAAATTTTCAATACCATTAGATCGTTGATGAAAGTCGATAACTCACCACTGGCATTTGCTAACGATAGGAACTTTTAAAACTTCGATAACTTGTTTAAGCTCGTCAATAAACACCGATAACTCATAGATAGCAAATTATTAACACACCTTCTGAATTAAGTATCATGTCGCTAAGAAATTAATAACATTCCGATAGCTTTTTGATAACAAATCGATAACTTCGATAACATATCGACTTATTTTCTATCAAAAACCGATAAATATTTCGATAACATATCGATTAATATTCTATTAAAAAACGAAAAATCGCTCATAAAAAAATCGAAACTCGTCAATAACTTTTGTTATGTATGGGAAGTTTATAACACTTCGATAACTCGTATATACCCGCTGACAACACATCGATAACAAACCGATAACTCATTGATAGCAAACTGATAACACACCATCCGGTTTTTACAATACGCCGCACAAAAATTCATATTATTCCGTTAACAAATGGATATATGTATATTCTATAAAATATCGGCGGCCACCGTGGTGTGATGGTAGCGTGCTCCGCCTATCACACCGTATGCCCTGGGTTCAACTCCCGGGCAAAGCAACATCAAAATTTTAGAAATAAGATTTTTCAATTAGAAGAAAATTTTTTCTAAGCGGGGTCGCCCCTCGGCAGTGTCTGGCACAAGCGCTCCGATTGTATTTCTGCCATGAAAAGCTCTCACGTGAAACTCATCTGCCTTGCAGATGCCGTTCGGAGTCGGCATAAAACATGTAGGTCCCGTCCGGCCAATTTGTAGGGAAAAATCAAGAGGAGCACGACGCAAATTGGAACGAGAAGCTCGCCTTAGATCTCTCGGAGGTTATCGCGCCTTACATTTTATTAAAATATTGTTGATCATATAAAAACACGAACACTTGTCGATAAATGGAGAACTCATCGATAATTTTTGCTATCAATAGAAGTTCATAACATTTTCATTTTTTATTTTTAATTACAGCAAGCTTATAAAATTTCGATAGCTCGTCTATACCCGCTGACACCGAAAACAAACCGATAACAAATGATAACATGCCGTCCGGTTTCGGTTCAAAATATTATGTTATAAGTACTACTTTGTATCGAAATCTAACTGAAGCGAAAACGGCTCGTTTACAAACATTGTACGGCTCAACATGGAACAAGCACCACATTTAATGGTTCATTTAAACTATTAGTAGTATATGATAATAAGAAACACCATGATTTGAACAAGAATCGAATATGCAGATTTCTAAGAGGCTACTTTGTATTGCGATACGAATCATTTCAAATTACTTACTTTTTACCAAAGGCGAATGAAATTCCATCATATCGCAATGCAAAATACCCCCTGTTTCTTGGGCGCACTTCATTATTTTAGATAATTTCTTTCTTGCTTTGCAATTCCCTACTGGCTATATAAAGCGCGGCTCCAGTCGCATTTCGACTTTCATATTTATTGATTTGGAATTGTAAATTTGACCCCTCTACTCACTTCTATTGATGGCTTCCCCATTTGCTGCAATCTTTTTTGTTATATTTATTATTTTCTGTTACATTTTGTTAAATGTTTCATTATTCTAAATATTTGCATTACTTGCTTGCTTGCCTTCCCTTTTCCCTCCCCACTTTCAACAAATATGTTGCTTTCTTGTTTGCTCCTTTCGCCAACGCCAGCGGCATTCCAACGTTTCGTTGCAACAATCTGGGTTATTAAAAAAATCCATCGTGCCACAGTTGGAATTATTTTATATAGATTCGCTTACATACAAACTACATATTCATCTATAAGTATATATATTTATGGTTATAAATATTATTGGTTAGGAACGGGTTTCAAGTCGACTGCCTCGTTGTGGTAAATGTCGTGTCTTTTAGCTCGGGTTTGTTAACGTAATCGATAATCCTTTTTTATGTTTGCGATTTTTTAAAAGATTTTTGGTTTTTTGCTAAAAGTTGACATGAAATCAACTTAGATGCAATGCGAATGGGAGTATAGAGAAATCGATAGCTTAAATTTTTCAAGTGAGGAGTTTATTTTTAAAGAATGTTGTTTTTTTGTATTGAAGCATCATCTAAGCTTTTATCGCTATTTTTATACCAAGCTGTACTTATACACAGTGTTTTATAACTTTGATGGGATAACGGTTGGTTGAACAGGTATAAAGGAACCATATAGATATAGACTTCCATATATCAATATCATCAGTATCATTGATTTAGCCATGTACGTCCGTCTGTCCGTCCGTCAACACGATAACTTGAGCAAATATTGAGATATCTTCATCAAATTCGGTATACGGGCTTATCTAGACCCAGAATAGATAGCTGTTGAAAACGAGCGAAATGATCGGATGATAACCACGCCCACTTTTTAGATATCGAAAATTTAGAAAAATGGAAAAATGAGATAATTCAAAAACAAATACCGCTAAGCTAATGAAATTTGGTAGGTGGATAACTTTTATGACGCTAAACATAAATCCAAGAAAATTTTTGGATTATGGGCGTGGCCACCAACCACGTTTAAAATAAATAAATGTAAGGCGCTATAACCTCCGAAGAGATCTAAGGCCGAGTTTCTCTTCCAACTTGCGTCGTGCTCCTCTTGATTTTCCCTACAAATTGTCCGGGACCTACATGTTTTATGCCGACTACGAACGGCATCTGCAAGGCAGATGAGTTTTCACTGAGAGCTTTCATGGCAGAAATACACCCGGAGCGCTTGCCAAACACTGCCGAGGGGCGAGCATGCTACCATCACACTACGGTGGCCGCCAACCACATTTAGAAGAAGAAAATTGGGAAGTTTAACAAGCCGTAAACCAAAAGGGTGTAAAAGATACTACATTGAAATTTGGCAGAGACGCTATCCTTGCCAAATAATTAGACTGAGTGAAGATAACGAAAATCGGTTCAAGACCACGCCCATTTTTCCTAAAGGGTAATGATTAGACTCCAATCTTAACAAAATTTGCAATAACTCTATGTTATTTAACTACATTTGACTGATATTCTACCTCAGTAGTGGTATGGTTGACCTAATAACAAAACTTAAACAAATTTAGAAAATGGGCTTGAACCGCCCCTTTTTTTGTTACTCCTTCCAAAAAACTTTTAATGCCATAAGTCGAACAAAAATCTCCCAATCCGAACGAAATTTGACATAAACATTTTTTTTATAGCTACAACTGTTAAACTGCATTTTTACCCTCTGAAGTTCATTAGTGGTAGCCTCTGTATTCTTTTCACGAAAATGAGTGCAGAATAGATGTGTGTTTTTATTTCATATTGTGCCGAATATTAGCATCACTATGCTGTTAGTAAATAATTACAACAAAAAATACAGCAAGCAGCCAAACTTATGTGCATTTACACGCATAACCAGCAGCTCGAAGTGAAGAGATATCTCACACACACACATGTAGTCATCAGCCGAAGATGTTACTCACACATACATATAGCAAAATTACCAAGCAGGAGATACAACAGTTCTAGAAAGTGATACGTCTAAACCTTAGGAGAAATATGCGGACGAGGCAACAGAGAGTATAAAAGCAGCGCAAGCTGAGGAATGGCTAATCAACTTGATTAAAACACGCTTTTGTGAAGTACGTGATATTGAAGTATAATTGTACTACTCCCAAATTAAAGACCATTTTGCAATATTGAACATTGGACCTATTTATTCGACAGCTCAGCGATTCGAACGTTAGCAAAAGGTGCATAATTATCAGGAATTCCCCAGAATTTTTTACAATATGTATTATTGCGCAGCCTTATAACACTATTAACCACACAAAGCAAGCAACAACAGCAGCGTTTCAAGTGCACAGCTGGGTATATAATGTTCGGTTTCACCGAACTTAGACCTTACTTGATTTAGTAGAAACGCTGTATAAAATATTTAATATTTTCGCGAAGTATAGAAAAAGAGGAGATTTACTTACATGTACATACATATATCACGCATTTTGTCGGGCTTGAGGCAACCAATAAGTAGGAGTAGCGCAACTCAACAAGAGAGATTCTATTGAAGTGACGTACAAAAAAATGGTTAGAGAATTTGCACTCCCTATTAAACAATTTTGATTGAGCTTGATGAAATATGTTCTAAATTAATTTAAGTTTACATAAAACAAAATTTGCAGAGTTGCATGTGGACTTGTATAACTCAATAATAAAACAAGTTTTGATGGTCCAATAAATTTTTGGTATTTGCAATGCGAAATTCTTGCTACATTTTTGGGCAGCTCGATAATATTAATGTAAGAATTGCAGGATAAGAAATGCAAAGTAAAACACACACTAAATTTTATATGCTTGAGCATTTGTAGTATGTTTTAACGCGAGTATCTGCCTCAAATTCTCAACCTCACAGTGTGGAAACACAACGAATTTAATTGCATGATCAGTGACCCAACTTTCGGCGCCATATTTCCTGTCCCGAACACTTCAGAGCACGATCATTTTTTATAGTAGTATGTGTATACAAAGTGAATGGAGAAAAAAATTTGAACACAGAAACTTACACATGAGATGTTAACTGCTTGAAATACAAGCGAAAACTGATTCACTGCTTTATCTGCTGAAACTCAGTCGGTGCACTCACACAACATGTAGGTGAGCGCCGAATAAATTTGCGTAGCTCTACGAAGCTTTTGAGTGAACCACTGATGTAGAATAAGAGGCTTCCCAGCTACTAATCACATTTACAAGCCAACCTAATAAAACCTCGCTGCGTTTTTTTAGCGCACGCAAACAACAGGCGTTTTTTTGCCTTAACCCAAATAAGCATGCGTTGCGACAATGTAAAGCATGTGTCCAAACGTCAAATCTAAATGTCACGCAGAACAAAAATTGGAAATCGAGCTAGTTTTTCACGCAGAAAATTCAATTTGGGTTGCTCTCATACAAGTTGTATGTGCATGAGACATATTTGACAGAAAATGACTTGCGGGCGTTTATATTAGGTTGGCTTGTTACTCTAGTTCCTAGCGGAATCAGGGAAAGGTGACTGCCGAAATTAGCTGATTCGTACTTCCGGCGCACTACGAATTCGAAATTAGTCTATCGATTTAAAAAAACAAAGTATATGGAATTTTTATTTATGTTTGTATGTTACCATGCTGCCACTGTATCGTTACGCCATGTCTAGATCCGATGCTAACCGTTCAACATAGCCTAACGCAGTTTAGAACCATTTCAAAAAGAAGAGTGAGCACAAACCCACACTTGCAATTATAAACTGTTACTAACAAACGATAGGCATCACCATTTACATCTAGCATACACCGAGCAATTAAGGGATATTTGCAAAATTTTCTTTGACCTTCTGCAGAAGAATGCTTGAAAATTTAGGCCTAGGTCATAAAGATAAAGAGGCTGCGTAACCCTCGTGGGCGCACAAAGGAAACGTTTTTTGCCAACTTTCCTACAAAGAAGACTGCATTACTCCGAAGGAATGCTTTGTTATCTACTTGAAGCTGAAGTGCTCGCATTACTCCAAAGAGAATGCCTTATCGCCAATTTCAGCGGAGCAGAGGCTGCATAGCTTCGTTAAGTATCTTCTCAACTTTTTTTATTGTCAACTTCCCCAAAAGTGAACTTCTACGGATGTTAGGAAAAAGCCCATGCAGGGAATACTTCTCTGCTATCTTGGACAGAAGTAGCAATGAAACACCCAGGAAAAATGATGAATTTGAGCTCAAAATCGAAAACATTTGCTTTCCAATATTCAGATTAAAAACAGCAAAGTCGCTGATGGACTGCCTGCCGATCTCTTCAAATGCGGTGTCGAGGAATTGATAAATGGGTTACATTAACTTCTCTGCAGATTACCTGAATGGCTGGCGATTCGAATTTAAGTGTTCTAACCGATTTGACATTAAAACAAAACCCTGGAGTTCACCCCTTTTTTATCGCTCTGCTTTCTGCCTCTACTTTTTTCACGAACATTCTTTTCTTCCCTTTTTAAATATCTTTAGCTTTGGCACATTATTTGTTTTGCACTCGATCCCTGTAGGCAGCGTGATTATCTCTCTTCTAGCTGGCTCTTATCCGGCTATGCGATTTTGGCTGTTTCGTACAAATGACGCCATTTATCTCTATTTCGCTATAACTGACGTTTACATTGGGAGCACCAAGAGAGGTCAAGTCTTCTTCGACCTTCCTCTCCAAACTTAGAGTAGGTTACCCCCTTTATCTGCTTCCAAATTGTGCTGTCGATTGAAATACTTTATTGGCCGGAGCATCTTCATCCATTTGCATAACATGACCTAGTCAATGAAGCTCATACAGCTCATTACTAAAACCTCCTTCGATAATCGCCGTCGGCATCACAGAAAGATCCATACATCTTCCGGAGAACTTCTCCGTCGAACAATCCAAGAACCATCTCATCTTTTCTCGACACTTTACATGATTCCGAGTCATAAATAACAGGTACGATGAGCGATGGATTGTTGCTAGGCGTGAGGAAACTTTATTTTTCAATTGCAAACTCCATCCAAAGAAAGATTTGTTGTCAAGGGTTATTTTCGGTATAGATTTCTAAGCTGACGTGATTCTCGCTGTTAATGCTCGGCCCTACATATACGAAGTCCTTCACATTATATAATTTATATAAATCAACAGTGCCGCGACTTATAAGGGTGAATGCGCCTATTCTTTCTTGGATGATAGCAAGTACTTCTTCCTATGCATCTAAAGTACTTTTTAATTTTCAGACATAATTTTTTCTTAAATTTTTAATGACCCCTTAAAGATTCGAAATCAAATCCTCTGCCATGATGCTATTACCGCCTTTGGCCAGCTTAAACTTTTCGACCACCACATTTTGCCCTAATTCGCAAGTAATTCTGCCTTTGTAAATTTCAACTAAATACCCCTCTTACCTCCTTCAATAATTAATTTGGTACAAAAACCTATACGAAAACTAACTTGTAAAGAATGCTTGCTGCGCGCCACACAGTGGGCGTTTTGAGCAAAAATCTCTTCAAAAATATCCTGAACCGAAAACAAAGAGAGTTTAAACAAAAACTGATTTAAGGTTTAATTCCTTAATGTTTTTGAGATATTTAATTCAACTTTTTGTAAAAAATGAAATGTTAATAAAATAATAGAAAAAATTAAATCTGTTTTTCAGCTTTAAAAATTTTAGTTTAAATTTAAAAATGTTTCCAATTTTTTAAACCTTTCAATTAACTATATTTATGTGGTATAGATTTTGATTGAAAATTTTAACTCGCTGGTCCGATATGATACCAAAATGATGTCTAATCTTATCCCTAAATAATACCGAAAGAGGTTTCATAACGGTCATGAAGTTCTCATATGATCCAAAATAGTCCCGAGATCATTCACTAAATGATCCCGAAATGATTCTAAACTAATTCCACAAAAAATTTTGAGTTGGTAATGAAATAGTTTCTAATTGATTTCAAAATATTCTCAAAGTTATTGGGATATGACTCACAAAATCATTTTGACAACATTATCGAAATGCGCTTGAAGTGATGCCGAAATCTTTCCAAAAGGTCCCTTAAACAATGCCGAAAAGATCCCGAAATGGTGATGTACTTGTCCCAAAATACTCCCCACTCCGAAATAAGCGTGAAAACAATTGAAATTATGTCTAAATATCATCGGAAGTTATCCCGATATGATATGGTAAAAAATCGCATCAATATCGGAAGCGAGCGGAAATGACTCTGAATTAGTTTCGAATTGATCCCAAAAGAAATCCTAAAATTATTCTGAAATAGTTTTCTAGTCATTTCAATATTATTATAAAATAAAGGAAAATTCATCTCACTTTAATTTCGAAAAAAAGCTGAAATAGTGACAAAGTAATCATGAAATATGGATAAATGGAAGCAGAGGTAGAGGGCGGCCCCCACTCCGTTGGAAGGACCAGGTGGAAAACGATTTAAACTCCCTTGGTGTAACCAATTGGCGCCGGTTGGCGGAGCGAAGGAGCGACTGGCGCGCCTTGTTGGACGGCCATAACCGTTTAGACGGTTAAGCGCCAATTAAGTAAGTAAGTAAGTAATCATGAAATAGTACCGAAACTGTGTCTGTGATAAAGTAATCCTGAAATAGTATCGAAACTGTGTCTGTGATAAACTAATCCCAAAATAGTACCGAAACTGTGTCTTAGATAATCTAGAGATGATCCAGAAATGGTTCTGTGTTTATCCCAAAATACTCTACAAGTGACCTCGAAATTGCCTCTAAACGATCATAAAATAGTTCTTAAATATTCGCTAAATACTCCCAAAGTGACATCGCAGAAAAGTTCTCGAAAACTGTTCCGAAATAATTACAAAACAGTCACGAAACCATCCCAAAATGATGCCAAAACCAGTGTCGAACAGATCCCGAAATAATACCGAAAAATGTATCAAAATAATTTTGGGATCCTGAAATCGACCAAAAATAATACCGGTATGACTCTGAAATAATCCCCAATAATTTCGCAATGGTGCTGAAGCGATCCCGAAATAATGCTGAAATACTTTCGAATAGATCCTACAAAAGAATTTTGAAATGTTCCCTTATTGATTCAAAAGCTAACCCCAGAATGAAATTTTGAACTTCATATTTATCGTATTATTTTCCCAACATAAAGAAACAATTTGGATTATTAAATGTACACAGTTTTGACAGCTTTTGCCTAAATTATAGCACTGCTGGAAAGTTCGAGTGGATCATTAATTTAGGGATCTAGAGTTTATGCGAACTCGAACACCACGCCTTAATACCAAAACGAAATTTTCCGAAAACTTTTTTAATATTTGCGTTTTGTATGCTGGGATAACTCTACCAACTATCTAGAAATTTGATTTTGAAGAAACTTGTTTCAAATTAGCCCACCGTGCACTGCCCCATCTCGATTAATTACACCGCTTGCATCATCGCTAGCATGTACAAACAACAACACAACCAAAATAGGCAAATTGTGAAAAATACCGTAAACAGTTAAACGAACGGCAAGTTGAACTGCGGTGAGTTGAGAATTTGTAAACATTTTTGCGTTGCTATCGTAAATCTTTTCATTAAGAAAAACTTTTCATAACTTTCAGTCCGATGATTGTGGGAAGCGTATAAGAAGTCCGATATTTGTTATTGTTGCAGGGACGCAGCCGCTGTTGCCCTCATTGTTACTACTACTTTAGACATTTTTATTGTTGCTTTTACTGTTTTTGTAATCCTGCGTCTTTTTTGGCATGTTTTCGTTATTAGTCTGATTAATTTGGCTCTTTTCATAAATTACCAACAACTACACTTAAATATTTCATTGGAAAGTGAGATACGCATTAACGAAGAGTAGAAGCCGCCATTTAAGAGGTGAAGCGTAAAAAGGCCAAAAGTGCCCTTTTTATTTACAAACAGCCACTTGATGACGATGACTTCGCTATAAAGGGCCCAGCGCGGTATCCATGATGTTGTTAGCTTTGCTCGCTTGTGGGGGCTCGAATGTGGGAAGGGGTGTGGCATAAGCGTCAAGGAACCACATCATACATTATACTAATAAAGGATAATTCATTAGTGTTTAAAATTTCTGGCATTTACAACATAAAAATTGACGGCCATGATGATAGTGGCAGACGGCGAAATTGGGTTGCCCGAACAAGCGAACAATACGCTTACGCCGATGAAATTATAGTGAAATGGGTTAAGTTTTAGATTAATTGCTATTTAATAAAATTAATCTTGAAGAATCTCAAATGGCGTTCAAGTAGTCGCACATATTAAACGTTAGTAAAAAAGAAGAGTGAACAATGGGATTCAAGGGGTTGATAAGCGCAATACAAGAGCTACAGAGCTCACGCAGTCCAATTGTCAACCGCACGTACGCGAGGGAAATCCTGTTATAAATATGAATGTATCAATCACATATTTAGCAGGCGATGCTCTGGCGAGCCCAAGTTTCTCATGGAACATGGGCGTGATGGCCTAGAAGGTTTAATGTCATATTCATCGTTCTCGTGATGGTAGGTCTTGTACCTTAATGGTGCTTGTTGTTGGAGCGTTCCGTATCTGTATCAGGCAAAGGATAATCAACATCGATAACACTCCACAAAAACCTTCGGAGGTGTTTTTATCGTTAATACGACAACAACAACAAGAGTGAACCATAAGAGCGCACCTCATTTTAAAGACTGGATTGATTATTTGGTGTGAGAGACGCTGATCGCAAAGGAGAAAAACGCGTGTATAAAAGAATTGGAGGTTTTAGCGGCTTTGTTTTTCCAACAACCACAAAATGGGCTTAGTTGAGCGGTATTTTCTTGATGATAGCATTTAAGTGTGGAAGGGAAGAGTCGATAAATATTCAATTGATGTGAGAGAAAGAGGTATTTTCTTGATTCCTCTACTTACGTAAGATGGGTGTTTACACAATTCCGACTTACAAAACCTCGAAATACAAAATACCACCACGACCAAATCTCGACATGACCAAATTCCGAGAAGACCAAATCCTATACACTCATAATCCAGACACGACCAAATGGTTTTATTGAAAACAATACTTACCTTAATTAATAATAATACTAAAAGCTAGAAAAAAAACAAGTAAGGAAGGTTAGGTTCGGGTGTAACCGAACATTACATACTCAGCTAAGAGCTATGGAGACAAAATAAGGGAAAATCACCATGTAGGAAAATGAACCTAGGGTAACCCTGGAATGTGTTTGTATGACATGGGTTTCAAATGGAAGGTATTAAAGATTATTTTAAGAGGGAGTGGGCCATAGTTCTATAGGTGGACGCCATTTCGCGATATCGCCATAAAGATGGACCAGGGCTGATTCTAGAATGTGTTTGTACGAATGGGTATCACATTAAAGGTATTAAAGAGTATTTTAAGAGGAAGTGGGCCATCGTTCTATAGATGGACGCCATTTAGGGATATCGCCATAAAGGTGGACCAGGGAGTGACTCTAGAATTTGTTTGTATGATATGGGTATCAAATTAAAGGTGTTAATGAGTATTTTAAAAGGGAGTGGGCCTTAGTTCTTTAGGTGGACGACTTTTCGGGATATCGTTATAAAGGTGGACCAGAGTTGACTCTAGAATACGTTTGTACAATATGGGTATCAAACGAAAGTTAATAATGGATATTTTAAAAGGGAGTGGGCCTTAGTTCTATAGGTGGACGCCTTTTCGGGGTATCGCCATAAAGGTGGACCAGGGGTGACTCTATAACGTGTTTGTACGATATGGGTATCAAATTAAAGGTATTATGAGGGTTTTAAAAGGGAGTTGTATATGTGAAGGCGTTTTCGAGATATCGACCAAAATGTGGACCAGGGTAACCCAGACCATCATCTGTCGGGTACCGCTAATTTATTTATATATGGGGTATTCTATCCCATTTCGACCAATTCTGAACCCGACCCCTTTAGAATTGGCTGAAAGTTTTTCTTCTTTTTCTAGCTTACGAAAGACGTTTTTCAGAAATTTTTCAAATTTTTTCATCCAACTCAAAAAAAGTTATGAATTTTTAAAAAAAACACCGTTTTTGTTTTCAAAATGCTATAACTTTTTCAAAAATTTACCGTTTGGATCTTTTATATTTTTTAAATGTGTTTTTAAATTTACTTTTCGGAAAAAATTCAAAAAAATTTTTAAAGTTTTTTTTTGTAATTTTTCAGTTTTTCGAGGTTTTTCGAATTTCGCCCTTCTTTTTTTTTCTCATAAAAAACTCCAATCAATTCTGCAATCATCCCCACTAATCCCGAAGTGGGCCGAGAATTTTTTGTTTTTTTTATTTAATTGAAGAAAAAAAAACTTTAAAATTTTTTTGTATTTTGTCCGAAAAGTACATTTAAAAACATATTTATAAAATGATCCCAAACGGTCAATTTTTGAAAAAGTTATAGCATTATAAAAACAAAAACGGTTTTTTTTTAAAAATTCATAACTTTTTTTGAGTTGGATGGAAAAATTTGAAAAAATTCTGAAAAACGTCTTTCGTAAGCTAGAAAAAGAAGAAAAACTTTCAGCCATTTCTAAAGGGGTCGGGTTCAAAATTGGTGAAATGGGATGGAATACCCCATATGTAATACCGCGAACAGTATTCCTGCCAAGATTCCAAGGGCTCTTGATTTCGCCCTGCAACACTTTTTCATTTTCTTCTACTTAATATGGTAGGTGTCACACCCATTTCGCAAAGTTTTTTTTCTAAAGATATATTTTGCGTCAATAAACCAATCCAATTACCATGTTTCATCCCTTTTTTCGTATTTGGTATAGAATTATGGCATTTTTTTCATTTTTCGTAATTTTCGATATCGAAAAAGTGTTCATAGTCGGATTTCGGCCATTTTTTATACCAATACAAAGTGAGTCCAGATAATTACGTGAACTGAGTAAAGATATATCCATTTTGGCTCAAGTTATCATGTTAACGGCCGAGCGGAAGGAGAGACGGTCGACTGTGTATAAAAACTGGGGGTGGCTTCAACCGATTTCGCCCTTTTTTAAAAACAGTTATCGTCCTAGAATCTAAGCCCCTACCAAATTTCGTAAGGATTGGTAAATTTTTGTTCGACTTATGGCATTAAAAGTATCCTAGACAAATTAAATGAAAAAGGGCGGAGCCACGCCCATTTTGAAATTTTCTTTTATTTTTTATTTTGTTGCACCATATCATTACTGGAGTTGAATCTTGACATAATTTACTTATATACTGTAAAGATATTCAATTTTTTGTTAAAATTTGACTCACATTTTTTTTTAAGTGGACGTGGGTCGTTCTTCGATTTTGCTAATTTTTATTACGTAACGTTCCTGCCAAATTTCATCATGATAACTTCAACGAACGCCAAATTACAACTTGCAAAACTTTTAAATTACCTTCTTTTAAAAGTGGGCGGTGCCACGCCCGTTGTCCACAATTTTACTAATTTTCTATTCTGCGTCAATAAACCAACCCACCTACCAAGTTTCATCGCTTTATCCGTCTTTGGTAATGAATTATCGCACTTTTTCGGTTTTTTCGAAATTTTCGATATCGAAAAAGTGGGCGTGGTTATAGTCTGATATCGTTCGTTTTAAATAGCAATCTAAGATGAGTGCCCAGGAACCTACATACCAAATTTCATCAAGATGCCTCAAAATTTGCTCAAGTTATCGTGTTAACGGACGGACGGCGGACGACGGACATGACTCAATCAAATTTTTTTTCGATACTGATGATTTCGATGTATGGAAGTCTATATCTATCTCGATTCCTTTATAATTGTACAACCAACCGTTATCCAATCAAACTTAATATACTCTGTGAGCTCTGCTCAACTGAGTATAATTAGGTAGGTCCTAGGTACTAGTGATCACAATCCTCATCAATCTAAGGCGTTGATCAGACAAATAAATAAAAGCGTTACCCGATAAAACATCGGCTACGCGATCCACAGTATATCTGCGCAGAAGACATTTCTGTGTAGGCGTCTTGTGGAAGCGTTTCATAACTCTGCGTTTGCGTCATGTGTTATAATTGAATTATTGTAGTGTCGAGATTTTGTTATGCCTGGATTGTATCCTGTCGGAATTTCTGAAAAAATGTCGGGATTAAGTATTGTTGGGATTCTGAAAGTTGAGATTATTAGGTGCCCCAGAACAAATCAGAAGCCTACTTTGCTAGGGATCTTCACTATATAAAGTAGTTTTCTAAATTTAAATAAATTAATGCAAGGCGTGTTAGCCAAGAGATTTTAAGCCCAGCTTCTATTCCCAATTGCGTTGTTCTCCTTGTAATTTCCCATACAAATTTGCGGGACGGGACCTACATGTTTTAACGCCCACTTCGTACTACAACTGCAAGGCAGATGAGTTTGCACTGTGAAGTCTTTCATGGCAGAAATACACTCGGAGTGTCTGCCAAATCACTGCCAATGGGCTACCCCGCTTAGAAAAACTATTTTCTACCGCTATCTGGTATATCCAAATGCTACGAGGACTTACTACCTTGACTGTTTTCAACCTACTTCTTGAATTCATCCTGAACCACCAAATTGTTAAAAATCAACGCGAATTATGAAAGTCCTACATTTAACTTGTACTTTGTTTGAGCTACAAAAAAGCATACTCAAAATAATTCAGGAAAAATAAAAAATTCGAAATTTTTGTAAAGTTTTCTCGAAATTTCAAGTTTTTTCTTAAACGTTTTTGAGATTGATTTGATTTAGTCCCCAGTTATAAACTTCATGGGAGTTTTTTTCTTAATTTCTCGAAATTTAAAAAGAGAATTTAACTGCCAAAATTTAATAGAAATTGCCTCTGCCTTTTTTCTGTGCGCTGCTGTACATATACATACATACTGTGACGAATATTAACAACAATAAGGGATACTATCATCTCTAAGTCGATACTAAGCAGTGACTTGTATGCACATCAACAAATCAATCATTAGATATGTCTACCCATATGTCCATACAAGCAAGCAGCGGAGAGTAACGCACAAACACATGCATATATCTGAGATACTCCCGAAAGTATGCAATCATTTGTGCGAATATCACTCACATATGCACGCGCATGGGCTATGTCCAGAAGCTATAAAATCGTACATCTGTAGTTATAGCTGAGAAATTTTATATGATAACTAACTAGTAAATTCTAGAAATGGAAGCGCCTAGAAATATGTCAACTTGGAAACGAAACAGTATAAAAGCAGCAACAGTTGAGGCACGACTTTGAGTTTGCTTTAAACACGCTATCTGTCGAGAAGTAGTAGTATTGTGAAGTACTCGAATAAAGGCCATTTTGCATTATTGAATAGTGGAGTTATTTATTCAACATTTTAGTGATTCGAACGTGGCAGAAGATTTGAAATAAGAGGATTTGCACTAAATTCGTTACAATACGTTAATCACCAAATAAAAGATAAGCATTGTTATTTTCAGTGTACTTCTAAAAGCTCTCAAATACCGCATCTATTTATTGTATAATCTTCAATGAACAAACAAATTCCTACATCGTCATTTTCTGTGTTTATATATGTGTGTGAGTGTATAACAGTATGTATGTTTGTATAACTCGACTCAATGCCTTGCATCAGCTAAATTTTAATTAATCCCACTTGAAATATTAAAATAATACTAATTACACTCACTCGTTGGGTGAATGTCAAAAAACAAGAAAGGAAGAAGCTGACCCAAGCGCAAACACAGAAAGTACATACATACATTCATATATGTAAATATATATGGAAGAGGATGAAAGAAAATTGTTGGTGGTAAATTTTTTGGAGTTTGATGGGTGCGACGAGTGCACTTGAACAGATTAGAAGCCCGGATACTGCGCTGCTGTGTGTAGGACATAAGCATTATATATGTATGTAAATATATGCATAAGGAGATCGCTCGTACATATGGTACATATGTATGTACATATGTGCATTATATTGACACTGAAATAAAAAGAAATATATGGATACTGTTTTGTTTCCTACTACTTCACGAAGAATGAAAGGATTACAAACTACTTCAAAGGATGCAAAATAATGTGTACATTAACAAGTAAGGAAGGCTAAGTTCGGGTGTAACCGAGCATAACATACTCAGCTGAGAGCTTTGGAGACAAAAAAACAGAAAATCACCATGTAGGAAAATGAATCTAGGGTAACCCTGGAATGTGTTTGTATGACATGGGTATCAAATGGAAGGTATTAAAGAGTATTTTAAAAGGGAGTGGGTCATAGTCCTGTATAGGTGGACGCCTTTTCGAGATATCGCCATAAAGGTGGACCAGGGGTGACTCTAGAATGTGTTTGTACGATTTGGTTATCAAATGAAAGGTGTTAATGAGGGTTTTCAATGAGAGTGGCCCTTAGTTGTACCTATATGTGAAGGCGTTTTCGAGATATCGACCAAAATGTGGACCAGGGTTACCCAGAATGTCAAATGTCGGGTACCACTAATTTATTTATATATGTAATACCACGCACAGTATTCCTGCCATGATTCCAAGGGCTTTTGATTTCGCCCCGCATAACTTTTTCACTTTCTTCTACTTAATGTGGTAGGTGTCACACCCATTTACGAAGTTTTTTTTACTCAGCGTGCTTTGCACACAGAGTATATTAACTTTGATTGGATAACGGTTGGTTGTACAGGTATAAAGGAATCGAGATAGATATAGACTTCCATATATCAAAATTATCAGTATCGAAAAAAAATTGATTGCGCAGTGTGTCCATCCGTCCGTCTGTCCGTCACTTTCAGTAAACACTATACTGAGATATCTTCACTCGAGCTTATCTAGACCCAGAATAGCATACGTATTGAAAATGAGCAAAATCGGATGATAACCACGCACACTTTTTATATATATAACATTTTGGAAAACACAAAAAACCTGATTACTTAGTAAACAATACACCTAGAAATTTGACATGTGGGCTGATATTGAGACTGTTGATAAAAATTTGAAAAATTTTTTAAAATGGGCGTGACACCGCCCGCTTGTGATAAAATCAATTTTACAAATATTATTAATCATAAATCAAAAATCGTTAAACCTATCATAACAAAATTCGGCAGAGGTTGCCTTTACTATAGGGAATGCTTTGAAGAAAAACTAACGAAATCGGTTAAGGACCACGCCCACTTTTATATAAAAGGTTTTTAAAGGAGTCGTGGACGAATAAAATAAGATATATCTTTGCATAAAACAGCCTTATATCAATGGTATTTCATTTCCCAAGTGGAATTATCACAATAAATAGGAAAAACTTCAAATTTAAAAAAATGGGCGTGGCACCGGCCCTTTTATGACTAAGGAATTTTCTATGTTTCCGGAGCCATAACTCGAAGAAAAATTAACGGATCGTAATAAAATTGAGTACACAAATTTCCCTTACAGCAAGAAATATTTCTAAAAAAATGGACGAGATCGGTTAACGACCAGGTCCATTTTTATATAAAAGATTTTTAAAAGGGTCGTAGACGAAAATAATAAGCAATAGCTTAGCAAAAAATAGTTTTGAATTAACGACATTTCACTTATAAATTTTTACTCTAAGAGGAAATAGGGAGATACGGGCGGTGCCACGTGTTATGTAGAAAAGTAATTTATCTGAAATGAAATGCACAATTGAAGCTCACGCTGAGTATATAAGGTTCGGTTACACCCGAACTTAGACACCTTTACTTGTTTTAAGTTATATTTTGGGTTAAAAAATCAATGCAGTCACCATGTTTCATCCCTTTTTTCTTATTTGGTATAGAATGATGGCATTTTTTTCATTTTCGAAATTTTCGATATCGAAAAAGTGGGCGTGGTCAAAGTCGGATTTCGCCTATTTTTAATACCAAGATAAAGTGAGCTCAGATAAGTACGTGAACTAAGTTCAGTAAAGATATATCGATTTTTGCTCAAGTTATCGTGTTAACGGCCGAGCGGAAGGACAGACGGTCGACTGTGTATAAAAACTGGGCGTGGCTTCAACCGAGTTCGCCCGTTTTCACAGAACAGTTATCGTCAAAGAAGCTATGCCTTTACCTAATTTCACAAGGATTGGTAAATTTTTGTTCGACTTATGGCATTAAAAGTATTCTGGACAAATTGAATGAAAAAGGGCGGAGCCACGCCCATTTTGAAAATTTCTTCTATTTTTGTATTTTGTTCTACCATATCATTACTGGAGTTGAATGCTGACATAATTTACTTATATACAGTAAAGATACCCAATTTTTTGTTGAAGTTTGACTCTAAAAATTTTTATTTAAAAGTGGGCGTGTTCGCCATCCGATTTTGCTAATTTTTATTTAGAACACATATAGAGGTAACGTTCCTGCCAAATTTTAATTATGATATCTTCAACGAATGCCAAATTACAGCTTGCAAAATTTTAAATTACCATTTTTTAAAAGTGGTCGGTGCCACGCCCATTGTCGAACATTTTACTAATTTTCTATTCTGCATCATAAGGTCAACCTACCTACTAAGTTTCATCGCTTTATCCATGTTTGGTAATGAATTATCGCACTTTTTCGGTTTTTCGAAAAGTGGGCGTGGTTATAGTCCGATTTCATTAATTTTAAATAGCGAGATTAGTGCCCAGGAACTTACATACCAAATTTCATTAAGATGCTTCAAATTTTACTCAATTTATTGTGTTTACGGACGGACGGACATGTCTAAATGAATTTCTTTTTTCGCCCAGATCATTTTGATATATAGAAGTCTATAGCTATCTATCTCGATTAGTTTATGCCGTTATGGGGTGCCGTTCTGCGAACAAAATTAATACATTCCGTGAGCTCTGCTCAGCTGGGTATAAAAATAATACATATGGGATATATTATTGAAAATCTGTGTCTATGGGCTGAGGGAACTAGTGCGAGAAATCAATACTCGCAATGCGGTATAGCTACTTTTACAGGCTATCTTTTCGGCTTTTGTAATTATTTGGTTCACAATGCCTAAAATAAGGTGTTTGTACCAAGTACTCGTGAAATTCGATACATGCCGGTATACATCTAGAAAACTTATTATTATTATTTTTTTTTAATTAACAAAAGATCGCGGGGTTGATGTTAAATCTCAACAGAGACAGCTTTACCAGAAACTTATAAGTGAAAAAAAAACATACTTGGCGCGATTTACCTTGAAGGAGATTTAGGCCAAGCTTCTCTCCAAATTCGCGGCCGCCGTGGTGAATGGTAGCGTGCTCCGCCTACCACACCGAAGATCCTGGGTTCACGGCCGGGGCGAAGCAACATCAAAATTGTAGAAACAAATTTTTTCAATTAGAAGACAATTTTTTTGCCGAGGGGCGAGTGTTTGGCAAGCACTACGAGTGTATTTCTGCAATGGAAAGCTCTCAGTGAAAACTCATCTGCCTTGCAGATGCCATTAGGAGTCGACATAAAACAATTAGGTCCCGTCAAACCAATTTATAGGAGAAATGAACACGACGCAAATTGGAAGTTAAGCTCGGCCTAAAATCTCTTCGGAGGTTATCGAACCTTACATTTTTATTTATTTTTTCTCTCCAAGTTTTGCGTACAAATTAGCGGGACGGTACCTACATATTTTATGCCAACTCGGAAGGCAGCTGCAAGGCAGATGAGCTTGTCATGGCAGAAATACACACGGAGTGTTAGCCAAACCACTGACGAGGGACGATCCCGCTTAGAAAAACTTTTTTCTAAATTTTTGATATTGCTTTGGCCAGTACCAGCACCTAGGATCTTCGGTGTGGTAGGCGTAGCACGCCACCACCACACTACGGCGGCCAGAAGCTAGTAAGTTTGGCCAATTTGGGAGAGCTGCGCTGGCTTCTTATCGGAAACAGCCGGTACCAACAAGTTTTGGTATTAAGTATTATTGGTTTATTTTCACAAGCGATTTATTATTAACTCGATAACTTGACGATAGCACATCGATAACTTTCCGAAAATAAAACTATAACACGCTGATAACAAATCGATAATTTTTCGTTAACGAAGCGATAACTTTTTGATAATATATTTTCGATATATGCATGTTTAATGGACATATTTGCTAAACTTGTTGATAGCAAATCGTTGACATTTTAGTCACATATGTATTTATAAACTTTTGATTAATAATCGCCACATTTTCTAAACATTTTCGATAAATAATTGACAGATTTTGTAGCAAGTCCTTGTACTGGGATAAACAAATCGATCGATTTAACACCAACAACAAATCGATTGCAGGCGGTGAGCAAATTGTAAATCGACAAGAAATTGACAACTTTGCGATAACAAAGCGATAATCTTCCAACAACATATTGATACATTTTCGATAAATAATTGACAAATTAAAAAAAAATCTATACTTGTCTATAAAAAATCGATAACTGTTTGATAACATATTATTAAATATTCGACAAGTCAATTGAAAAAAATCAGCAAATTTTCTATAGTATATCGATAACTTTCTTCATATAGACTGAATGTGTCTATAGTGCTAGCAGAAATTGTTTGACGACCAAACGCGAAAACCCCAATCAGTCACCAGGACTTATGTTATAGAATAACTCCGTCCTCTTGGTAAGTACCAGAACCTTTCCAGGGCCTAGCTTAATTGCTGTCTCTAGATATGAAAACTTCTAACAAATCTATAGTTCGCTGATAACGAATCCATATATAGCCTTTGTTATCGATAGCAAATTTATAATACTTGGACAGAAAATTGATAACTCGTTTATATCGATAGCACACCGATAACAAATCTAAAACTTCTCGCTTTCTTTTCTATGACAAAGCGATAACTTTCCAATGATATCTTGATAAATTTTCGATAAATAATCGACAACTATTCTAAACAAATCTATACCCTGCCTATAACAAATGGGTAACTTTTTCTTATAATATATTTTTAGAAAAATCGATAACTTTTCGATAACATACCGATATATCGTGAATAAGAAATCGATAGCCTTTGTTATCGGCATTAAATTTATTATACTTTGATAAACAAACCGATAAATCGTCGGCAAAAAACCGATAACACCTCTTTATCCTGTCGATAACAAATCGATAACCCATAGATAAAAAACTGGTAACACTTCAATAAAAAATTTTGTCCTCCGGTAGGATTTCGACTTCGGTTCTGACTTCTAATCTTCACTCTTCTCTCCCCTCTCTTTCTTTTTTCTTTTCCTACTGTTCTTTTGCTTTCCTTTTTTGCCATGCTTTGCCTCTGTGCTCCTACTATGCTTATGGTTGTTTTCATCTATATAATATTAACATTGTTTGTATGTTGCTCTATTTTTCTTCCTCTTCTTCTATTTCATCTTCTTCGTTTCACTTCCTCCTTTATATAGTTTACATTAGTTTGTTGTATATATTAGTTTGTTATAAACAACAAGTAAAAAATATCAGACTCGGGTACAACCGCAGTATGTCATCGATTTAGCTGACAGCTGCAGAAGGACGTATAGACAGAATCGCGGATACCTAACCGGATACTCGCCAGATCTTAGCAAATCATTTGCCGCTTTTTTCAACGTTAGTGTACGCCCGTCTTATTTTCGAAATTCTCTTCCAATATTTTGTAAGAAGATTGCAAAAAACAACTCCACACGCTACTTATTATACACAAACGGAAGCGACGTAGCAGGAACGTAGTATGCAGGATGTAACAACTTTGACTAGCGCAGCAAAAGGATTTCAGCACAACGGAACAGAGCATTTTTCTACACAAAGTTCACTTTAAATTAATGCTTGCCAAGTTAAAAATGATGATCGCCCCTCAAGTCGCTAACCACGAACAATATGTAAAAGACAACGCGAAAGAATGCAACGGTACGTATGAGTTAAGAAAACGGCTTCACTGTGCCAGAGACGTTTCAACGAAGTCAACGGAAGGGAAGGCACAACGCACCGCACCTTTGATGTATAGCAAATGTGGCATATGAGCCAAAGTAACTATGAGCCGCGGCTGAGACGGTAGTTTTTTCTTCTTCCAATATCTTGCTTGCTGTTTACATTAAATTTAGGGCACAAACCACATACTTTAACATCCACTTTTCTTGCCAACTATTTTTTAGGGAATTAGTTTTTGCGATTAAAACCATTAAAAATCTAAACAAATGCCTGTCAAGTTGAAAGGGCTTTCTTCCGTCTGCATGCTACACTTTCTCATACAAAAGGACTTTTGAGTTAAGTACATCATGGCGCTACATATGTATGTGAAGGTGTACGCATAATGAGACGTATAGCGGATGGTTTTGTTATCCTTTTCCAATTTTTCACTATACCACATTTTAAGTACAAGATTTTATTTCGTGTCACATCCTCTTGATGTGTGCTTCTTATTGGATTTGAGCCTCCAACACGTGCAACACAGAGAGAAATGACAAATAAGCTTACTCTTAAATGTGCAAACATCTTTGCTCGTGATTAGGAGCAATGCAGAATGTAAGCGTAATTGTACTCACTACACTGTAATATAATGTAGGAGCAATGAAAGACAACGCAAGGAAAGGGAAGAAAAGGATAGGTTTGCTGTAGGTATAGACATTCACCGATTTGTTATCGAAGTCCAATATATTCGCTATCGATAACAAAGGCTATCAAATGAGTCAAAGCATTTTTATCGACAAGTTATCGATTTTTTTTCAAAAAGTTATCAAAGTGTTATCAAAAGCCTATACAAAAGTCATCGATTTGCTGTTGAAAAGATATTAATATGTTATCAAAAAATTATCGATTTATTATCGTAAAGTTATCGATATTTTATCAAAAATGTATCTACTTTTACCAAAGAGCTATCGATTTACTACCAAAAAGTTGTCGGCGACTTATCGAAAAGTTATCGCCATGCTCTCAAAACAGAAAATTCATCGATTTGTTATGAAAATTTATCGAACAATTATCGAAAATGTATCTTTTGTTTAAAGAAAACTATCGATATGTTATCAAAAATGCTATCGAAATGTCAACGATTTGTTGTCGGGGTGTTATCATTGTGTTACCAGCGTGTTAGCCATCTTTTATCGAAGAGTTATTGACTTGTTATCGATTTTTTAAAGACCTTATATTGATTTGTTTGAAAAAAAGTTGTGATTTGTTATTGAACAGTTATGGATTTGCTATCATAAAGTTATCGATTTTTTATTGGAGAGTTGTCAGTGAGGTTAAGTTTGAGGTGATTGTCCCGAGGGCACACTTAGACCAGTGATATTAGGCCAGTTGTGATACCACTAAAATACACCGTTACCTTTCCTCTTCGAACGATTTTGAGTCCCTGATAAAAGCTACCAGACCCTTGACGTCATGCTCCACAAACTGGCTCAGATTATCTAGAAATAGAGCACACAGAAAGCGCTGCTGTGCTCCGCTTAGTGCCAGCTGTTGAAGATGAGGTGAAGCACTGTTTCCTCCTCGTCATCCTCCTTCCAACTCCTGCAGCATCGACGATAAGGCATTCCTAACCTTTCTGCATGCCTACCTATAAGGCAATGACCAGTTAGTGCCCCACAAGTGTGGAAATTGTATCCCTACTTAGGTTGTACACGTGACGGGATCTTTTAGTATCCCATTTTGGCCAGGTTTCCATCGATGTTCGACACCCCGGTGTTTGTAGCCATCTTTCGTCGGCTTGACTGTGGATGTATTATTTTAGCATTCGCTTGCATGGGGCCAGGGGCATACCTAAGCGCTCTTGGCCGGGAAGAATCTGCTTGGTTGTACCCTGCCTAGCCTAGTGTTATCAATTTGGTCTGACTCTTATTTCATTGCAGTACCCCCAAGCGTGGGCGCAAGCACACGCACCTGAGAGATTTTTTTTTGGTTGTTGTGAGTGAGAAGTTGTGGAAAGAACCACGACCAGCGACGAGTTTGACTCATGCTTCCAGCATGCCTGGTCCGCCCTCACTTCACCTTCACGAGCAGCAGCTAATACAACACTTGTTTTTGGTATTTCCAGTGACGTGGAACTCTGCCCAAAATTTCGAAATTCTTTCTGGTCAAGTACTTTAGCATGGCTTTTTTTCTCGCCAAAATGAGAACGTTTTTTCTTTTCATCACTTAAGGGTCCCCGCATCTCCCGCATTCATTCTCCTCAGAAAGCACGTATGTAGCTCCGAACACCACAGACTCCCTGTTGCCATATAGTAAGTAAGCCTATCGTAAACTTGACTTGATGCATTTGGAATAGGTACATGTAGTTTTGAAGACCTAACATTGTTTTTTCTTTCCTTTCGACGCTCCTTCGATCATGTTTAAATAGGAATTGGTAAAAGCTCTTTATCAGCTCTTCGCTTACCTGTTTGTATAACTCGGTGGATAATTCGTCGTTACCCGGCATTCTATTTATTTTTTTTGCCAGGCCATTGCTATACCCACGGCGACCTAGTCGGCTAGCGGAACGTACTTTATTTATCAGAGACTGGGTATCGGTTTCGTCATCCCCCTCGCTATTTGGCAATGAAGGGAATTGAACATCGGTTTCTGCAGCCATGTGTATCGGTCTTTAAACCTTCCGTCATCCACTGGATTTTAAGGTAGAAATCACAGTCATTATTCCTATCAGCCAGCATTTGATCTGCCTCACTTTCTTTTCTCCATGTAAGCGTGCCTTTTCTTTAAAGGCGACAACCCCTTCCTTGCCCTACTTGGCGTGAGAATCGTCGAGTATGATTTGGATATTTTGTTGATGTAGTCATCATCATTTTTAGTGCGTAGGCGCAAATAAATAATGTCTTGAAAGACCTCGAACAACAATACTTGAGGGCGAAATAACTTTCGTAACTCCAAAACGACACCATGTCTCCGAATCACGCCTTTCCATCGTTGCAAAACCTTTGGCTACTGAGGCTGTCAACCAACCTGGGAACTTAACATCCTCCTTATAGGAATACACACATTCCAGATACGTACTCTCGACTCATAGTCATTAAAACACAAAGACATACCTCAGTCGAGGTTTGTTACCTGGATTTTTCATTAGAAAGGATCTTAACGTGGCTGTTCCCAAGTTCAGCGCAAAACCCGAGGATAGGATCTGGATTTTAATCGCCTCTTATGACATGGCTGCTTTACTGCGTGTATATTCAAAGCTCCATAAATGCGCTGGGTTATTATATTACCGAGATTACCACTATGATATTGTAATACTTACCGAACTTCAATCTTGCTACATAAATCCCTAAAAAAATTACTATTTTGCCATTATTAAGGATAATCCGTTTTGTGAGTACGAAATGAAAAATAAGAAACTGGGAGTCAGTTTCTCAAACGGATTCATTTCTTCGTACTATGTATGTATGTATGTATATTCAAAATTCTGCATTTTCACCACGATGCACACATTCATTTGTATTCGTGGCAAGGGCGGAGTTTTGTTTTCTTTGTGGCTAACCACAAATCATAATTATTCCATATTCAGTCAACAAAAAAATTATGAATACGAAAAAATTTATTCAACTGAATTTTAATGAAGAGAGCGCAAATATGTAACAGTAAGTCTATTCAAACATTTGAGTATTTTGTTGTAATATTCTATCGGTTCAATATTCACCAAAAATACCACAAAACATTGCTGACAGCAACGGATAAGACATCAACTGGCCAGCCGGTCAGTAATCAGACTACGAGTCGTTCGCTCATTCTCATCCTTGTTTATTCTCATCGTGAGGGATGAAATTCTACAATGGGAATATTCATATAGGTACGTATGCTAATAGAAACCGATCAGAACGAAAGACAATGATAGATATAATCTGTTTGTGCATGTGTGAATACTTATGTATGTATTCATAGTCTTAATAAATGACTGATTGTATATGTACAGTTGTGGACAACGGAATAGAGCTGCAAAAGAAAAAGCTAAGATGCAAGGACACCCTAGGACAGAACAGTTGGTGATTTTCTATTAAACATTGTATGTTATGTTAAAATTTCAGGGAAAGTATCTAGATATATGTAGGCTGGGCTCATGATGTAATTGCATCATGAGCTGGGCCGTTATTGAAATTACACGATAAATTAATTTTCGTATACAAAATTTACAGCTACTTATTGAGATTAAATAATTAGGGAAAAATAAATGTTTGCCTTACATAAAGTCGTTTGCCAAATATTTTGGACAAAAATGTCTTAAGAAAATCAATCTCTTTCCATTATATTGTCTGTACAACTCAGATTCAGATCCGAAATTATTTATTTATAACTTTCATGAAAATTAAATGGTATTCACGAATCTCAAAATTGTAAGTCGTTAAAGGAGATGATTAAGATCAATCTGGTTTGATTAAGCCATGTCCGCCAGTCTGTTTGAACGCAAATTAGTCCCTTCACTTATTTGGATATCTTCACGAAATTTCGTCAGCTGGTATATTTTGGTGTCCGATTATACATCCTTGGGAAGGGAACTATATCCGTCATACAAATCATACAGGTTGGTCGTTTTTATAGTGCATATCAGGAACCCATTCAATAGTTTTAGTTTTTTTGAGTCGAAAGTTATGGGATCCCGGCGATTCTGATAGCATTTTCATGGCGAATCATGATTATGTGTAGCTCAAGCTTAGACTAACAAAGTTGCTTCTATTAAGAGAGGATTGTAGACTACGGCTATTCTGACTGGATACTGCCTTCTGGCGTCACATACCTTTAAATTAGGCTTGGCCAGTGATAGCGGATGTAGGAAGTGCGTGTTGGAGAAAGAAACGATCGAGATCGTGCTCTGCGCTTGCCAGGCGAAGACTCTAGCTATAAGAAGTGATACATCTGTCAGATCTAGAGGCAGCAAGTGGCATAGGTCCTAGAAGGCTTCTAGTATTTGGAAAGAGGACGGAGTTATTTTGTAACATTGGTCCTAGTTTTTGATAGGATTTTCCAGTTTGGTCGTTAAATAAACTTCTGGTGATACTACGGACTCATTCAGACTATGTGAGGTCTTTCATGGACCAGCTAGTTCAACCTAACGTAACCTATCCGTAGGGATAAAAAGGGGAACAGTACCAGTAAGGGTACAAAGACTCTTTACTTTTGGTAAAAGTTTCTTAGTACTCACTTGGATCGAGTGTCCTCGATGCCTTTTACCGATTTTTTTTAATGAGTACCGGTATCGATACTTTATCTAAAAGTTCTATCACTAACCAAAACATGATGTATTAGGTACCTAAACATTAGGCGCTTACCTGTGTTTATTTTCTTGTTCACAACTGTATATCTCTTTTGTAACAACAAATTCCTATTAATATTGTCACTTACTTTCATATATACATACTTATATACTAAGTAAGCCTGAGCGAGTTGACTGCCACTACCACCACCACCCAACTGAGAGCGCGCCACCACCAATACTCGAAACGATATAGAGCGCCGACGTCGTGCGTCTATTGAAAATTGTCTTCAGTGAATTTTTGCGGTTAACCACAAAATATAATTGGTCGAAATCCGACTCATATGCACATAAGTGTGTGTGGGTGTGTGTGAATATCTCTTCACTTGGTGTGTGCGAGCATTTCGGTTATGCGCCATTTCTTGAAGTCACATTATGGAATTGCTAATGCATGAGCGAGAGCTACAACATGTGCGAGCGTATTCTAACATACACAACAAACAAATTGATTGAATGTGAAAATGAGTTTATGCGAATCGAAGAAAAAGAAACTAATTTTGGTTATTAATAAAAAAGTAAATTAAATCAAAGGCGAAAAATAAACATTTATATCTATGCAATAAACTTTGATTTGCCAAGCAAAATGAGCTTTCCGTTTAGCACGCCATCTAGCGTTAAAATCCTGCATTAGCATTATCAAACAACAACTTTTCTTTAAGAAGCAAAAACGCTAAAAAATAAATAATGCTTGGAAGCTTCCAACTTTGCACACCTTCGCCCACCCAACTGGCTTTCAACGCAAGCTGAGCACTTGAATGCCCACAGCACAGTAAGACGTTCTCCTTCGTAAAATGCTCAAGAAAAATTTTAGCAAAACCAACCCCCTCATGAACACAATACCTAAGAGCTTGAAAGACAAGTAAAAGTTCCTCAACCCTGCCATGAGTTTGCTCCCTTGAGTATTTCTATAGCAGTGAAATTGAAATGAGTGCGCGCTTTTTTATCTTTCTTAGCACCCTGACGGGTGAGTGGGTGGAGATGAGTGTTATAAGGGGTTGGAATGGTTGGCAACATAAATATCCCTTCGTTATTATAATTTTTTTTTATTTCGGCATACGTTTTTCTAAGAAACCCCAGGCAAAAAGGGGCAGTTTTACTAAGACGTTGCATAGGATGCGCAATTTCTTGAAGACAAAGGAGCAAATGAAAATAAAAATTGCGGATTGAGTTTCCCCTGTTTTATGGAGGTGCTGAGAGTAGGTGAATGATGCTTGGTACACCACTGTAATTCTCTTCATTAAATATTAGAGCAAAAATGTTGCTCTTATTTTTTTGCATGATTTATTTGTTTTACCGTAAATGCTCAACAGATGGCGCTACGTGTACCATTTTTAACAAAGTTGTTGAACAAGTAGTTGAGTCCATCCTGCACATATGCATTTCGGTATTATTGAAAACATGCATTCAAGTTCACGCTGTAGTGTTCATATTAGGGTGGCCGTAAAAATATATTTTTTTACTCTTTCTGTGACCAAAGAATACAACAATTTTTTTTACTTCGCTCGCGCACTCAAAAGAAAATTTGCTAAAAATAAGGAAAATAGCTATTAGAATAGGAAACAAGTAAGGACTGTGCCGAAGACTTCATACCTTTCATGAATGAGGTTGGACAATAATCTTGTCCCGTTCGTAATCTCCAAGTAATCGGATGTATAAGATAAGAAATATATAGTGTACAGATGTACATACTTAAACGCCGTGGGCGCTGATGGATTGCCTGCGGAGCTATTCAAGTTTCGGCGGCGAGGAGTTGGTAAGGCGCATGCAGCAGCTTCTTAGCAAAATATGGGCGGACGAGTGCATGCCCGACGATTGGAATCAAAGTGTTCTTTGCCCAGTCCACAAGAAGGGGGATACTGCAAAATGCACCAACTATCGTGGAATCAGCCTTCTTAATATCACATATAAGGTCCTTTCAAGTGTATTGTGCGAAAGATTGAAGCCCACCGTGAACCGGCTGATTGGACCTTATCAGTGCGGCTTGAGACCTGGTGAATCTACCATCGACCAGATTTTCACAATGCGCCAAATCTTGGAAAAAAACCGCGAAAATAGAATCGACACACATCACCTCTTCGTAGATTTTAAAGCCGCCTTCGACAGCACGAAAAGGAGCTGCCTATATGCCGCTATGTCTGAATTTATTTTCCCCGCAAAACTTATACGGCTGTGCAAATGAGCAACACCATCAGCTCAGTCAGAATTGGGTAGGACCTCTCCGAGCCGTTTGAAACTAAACGAGGTTTCAGACAGGGTGACCCCCTATTGTGCGATTTCTTTAATATGATGCTGGAGAAAATTATGCTAGCTGCAGAACTTAACGTACTGGAACAATATTCTATAAAAGCGTGCAATTACTGGCATATGTTGATGACATTGATATCAACGGCCTAACCACCCACAAAAGAACCAGCATCAACACTAGCAACAACATCAGCACTGAAATCCAGCGAAGACTCAATCTTGCCAATAAATGCTACTTTAGACTAGGTAGGCAATTGAAAAGAAAAGTCCTCTCTCGGCGAACGAAAATCATACTCTAGAAGTCACTTATCGTACCCGTCCTGCTATATTGGGCAGAAGCATGGACCATGACTACATCAGATGAAGCGGTTTTTGGGAGTGTTCGAGAGAAAAGTTCTTCGAAAGATTTAAGGACCTCTACGCGTTGGCGATGACAAGTACCGAAGAAGATTTAATGATGAGCTGCACGAGCTATACCAGACATCAACATAGTCCAGCGATTTAAAATACAGCGGCTGCGCTGGCTAGGCCATGTTATGCGAATGAAAGATGATGCTCTGGCCAAGAAAGTGTTTCTATCGGAACCCGCCTATGGAAGCAGAGGTAGAGGGCGGACCCCACTCCCTTGGAAGGACCAGGTGGAAAGCGATTTAAACACCCTTGGTGTGACCAATTGGCGCCGGTTGGCGGAGCGAAGGAGCGACTGGCGAAACAACTTATTAATTTAAATAAG
>JARSSU010037456.1:0-22599 GCA_029619165.1 Eurosta solidaginis | reverse complement strand
CTGACTATAACCACGCCCACTTTTCGATATCGAAAATTTCGAAAAATCGAAAAAGTGCGATAATTATTACCAAATACGGATAAAGCGATGAAACTTGGTAGGTGAGTTGAACTTATGACGCAGAATAGAAAACTAGTAAAATTTTGACAATGGGCGTGGCACCGCCCACTTTAAAAGAAGGTATTTAGAAGTTTTGCAAGCTGTAATTTGGCAGTCGTTGAAGATATTATGATGAAATTTACTATATGTATGCTTAATAAAAATTAGCAAAATCGGAGAACGACCACGCCCACTTTAAAAAAAATGTTTTTTAAAGTCAAATTTTAAAAGAAAAGTTAATATCTTTACAGTAATGATATGGTGCAACGAAATACAAAAATAAAAGAAAATTTCAAAATGGGCATGGCTCCGCCCTTTTTCATTTAATTTGTCTAGGATACTTTTAATGCCATAAGTCGAACAAAAATTTACCAATCCTTGTGAAATTGGTAGGGGCTAGATTCTAGGACGATAACTTTTTTCTGTGAAAAAGGGCGAAATCGGTTGAAGCCACGCCCAGTTTTTATACACAGTCGACCGCCTGTACTTCCGCTCGGCCGTTAACACGATAACTTGAGCAAAAATCGATATATCTTTACTAAACTCAGTTCACGTACTTATCTGAACTCACTTTGTATTGGTGTAAAAAATGGGCGAAATCCGACTATGACCACGCCCACTTTTTCGATATCGAAATACGAAAATGAAAAAATGCCATAATTATATACCAAACACGAAAAAGAGATGAAACATGGAATGTATTGGTCTATTGACGCAAAATATAACTTTAGAAAAAAACTTGGTAAAATGGGTGTGACACCTACCATATTAAGTAGAATAAAATGAAAAAGTTTTGCAGGGCGAAATCAAAAGCCCTTGGAATCTTGGAAGGAATACTGTTCGTGGTATTACATATATAAATAAATTAGCGGTACCGACAGATGATGTTCTGGATCACCCCGGTCCACATTTTGGTCGATATCTCGAAAACGCCTTCACATATACACCTAAGGGCCACTCCTTTTAAAACCCTCATTAACACCTTTCATTTGATACCCATATCGTACAAACAAACTCTAGAGTCACCCCTGGTCCTCCTTTATAACGATATTCCGAAAAGGCGTCCACCTATAGCACTAAGGCCCACTCCCTTTTAAAATACTCATTAACACCTTTCATTTGATACCCATATAGTACAAACAAATTCTAGAGTCACCCCGTGGTCCACCTTTATGGCGATATATCGAAAAGGCGTCCACCTATAGAACTAAGGCCCACGCCCCTTTTAAATACTCATTAATACCTTTCGTTTGATACCCATATCGTACAAACAAATTCTAGAGTCACCCCTGGCCCACCTTTATGGCGATATCTCGAAAAGGCGTCCACCTATAGAACTTAGGCCCACACCCCTTTAAAATACTCATTAATACCTTTCATTTGATACCCATATAGTACAAACAAATTCTAGAGTCACCCCGTGGTTCACCTTTATGGCGATATATCGAAAAGGCGTCCACCTATAGAACTAAGGCCCACGCCCTTTTAAAATACTCATTAACACCTTTCATTTGGTACCCATATCGTTCAAACAAATTCTAGAGTCACCCCTGGTCCATCTTTATGGCGATATCTCGAAAAGGCGTCCACCTATAGAACTTAGGCTCACGCCCTTTTAAAATACTCATTAATACCTATCGTCAGCATTTGATATACCCATATCTGTACAGAACAATATTCTAGAGTCACCCCTGCGCCCACCTTTATAACGATATTCCGAAAAGGCGTCCACATATAGCACTAAGGCCCACTCCCTTTTAAAATACTCATTAACACCTTTCGTTGATACCCATATAGTACAAACAAATTCTAGAGTCACCCCTGTTTCACCTTTATGGCGATATTCCGAAAAGGCGTCCACCTATAGAACTAAGGCCCACGCCCTTTTAAAATACTCATTAACATCGTTCATTTGGTACCCATATCGTTCAAACAAATTCTACAGTCACCCCTGGTCCATCTTTATGGCGATATCTCGAAAAGGCGTCCACCTATAGAACTTTGGCCCACACCCTTTTAAAATACTCAGTAATACCTTTCATTTGATACCCATATTGTACAAACGCATTCTAGAGCCACCCGTGGTCCACGTTTATGGCGATATATCGAAAAGGCGTCCACCTATAGAACTAAGGCCCACTCCCTCTTAAAATACTCCTTAACACCTTTCATTTGATACCCATATAGTACAAACGCATTCTAGAGTCACCCCTGGTCCACGTTTATGGCGATATCTCGAAAAGGCGTCCACCTATAGAACTAAGGCCCACGCCCTTTTAAAATACTCATTAGGACCTTTTGAGGTAGTGTAGAACTAATTTCGAATTAAATGAACCTTTTCGATGTTTGTGTCATGATTTCGACACTCATTCTAGGTCATTTGATATAACGGATTCACTTTTTACCATAAGGAAAGCTGTACTATCCTATCCTAATTCGTAACAAAAAAATAAAAAATAAAAAGTTTCTAATAACAGCCCTGCAAAAATCGTTGGATCATGTGGTCCACTTGTGTCATACTGGAGTACTTACCATTATACCCCACTGTAATGCAGCAATGGACCATCATGTTTCTACACGAACATATTGTAAGCGATCATTGCTCGTTTTTAACGATTGTAATCACTACACGATGTTTATTGGACTGTGGGTACTCGATGGGTTACTCTGATGTAATGCGGAGCTGGAGTATATGGTCCAGTCCTAGGAAATCGCAATATTAATTGGACCATATTTTTTGTATGAATTGTGGTTAATTTTGGCAGCACTCGCTTGGTCCATAGCGAGTACTCCATACATGCATGCATGGAGTACTCGCGATTTTTCCAGGGAGGGCACCCTATTATGTGTACACATGAGTAGACTGCTTAAAAACTCACCCGGTTCGTTCCAGTGAGATCTGAACGTGATGTATAGCTGGATAGTTAATTGGAACGCCCTTAATAGTAATTTTATTATACTGTACTGTCATAAACGGTGGGGTGACAAAAGGTCAATTGAAATGGTCATAAGATGTTTTAGGTTTATAGCAGGCGTCTATCTATGTATCTTCTATTCCAAAATTAAAAAAATATTTCAATTATAAAATTAAAGGCTAATAATTATCATAAAAGCTATTATCATAGGCCGAATCGAACCTGGACTTCTTTAGCAATAGGCCGATAAAACAAAAAATTCTTTTCATTCGACTGAACAAAGATTTAGCAAAAACTCCAAAACTAACTGTAATTAAACAGTTGTTAACATTTTTAAAAAGTGAAGTAACGAAGCAAAATAATTGACCTTATGGACACTTAAGAAAAAAAAAGTTGACTTTATGACCATTACGAAAAAGTTGGTCATAATGTCTATATCGTTCACATTGTAACCATTTCAAATTTGTCGATGTGACCATTTCGTATTATATAACTTCAATTGACTTTGTGGCCCGAAGTTGTTATAAAGTCAATTGGTTTTATGGCCGTTGTCACCCGCTCTCAAAAACAGCTGATTGCTCTTTTCTGATCATCAATAAAATGTCTCAAAAAAAAACTAAGATTTTAAGAGCCACAAATACTTTTTTCGGAGGAATCCTGAAACGGCACATAACGCTAGAGTTTAAAATTAGATTTTTATTTGCCATTCAAGTTCATAGAAACCCCAGATAATTATTAGAATTTAACCTAATCGTCCATATTTTCGTACTCAGCTGAGCAGAGCTCACAGAGTATATTAACTTTGTTCGCATAACGTTAATCCGTAACGGCATAAACTAATCGAGATAGATATAGACTTCAGATATATCAAAATGATCTGGGCGAAAAAAAAATTCATTTAGCCATGTCCGTCCGTCCTTCCGTCCGTAAACACGATAACTTGAGTAAATTTTGAGGTATCTCGATGAAATTTGGTATGTAGGTTCCTGGGCACTCATCTCACATCGCTATTTAAATGAACGAAATCGGACTATAACCACGCCCACTTTTTCGATATCGAAAATTTCTAAAACCGAAAAAGTGCGATAATTCATTATCGAAGACGGATAAAGCGATTAAACTTGGTACGTGGGTTGACCTTATGAATAGAAAATTAGCAAAATTTTGGACAATGGGCGTGCCCCGCCCACTTTTGACAGAAGGTAATATGATAGTTTTGCAAGCCGTAATTGGCAGTCGTTGAAGATATCATGACGAAATTTGGCAAGATCATTACTCCTATTCCTATGTGTGTGCTAAATAAAAATTAGCAAAATCGGATGACGAACACACCCACTTAAAAAAAAATTTTAATTCGTAAACTCTAAACGCAGGGTGAAAGGGTTTCCATTAGGATGCTAACCAAACAGTTTTTGTTGAATACTCCAGAAACCTGGGCATCCAAACAGACATCTGATTGATGAGCCAACACCGCCTAGGGGCTTAAGGAGTCATCTCCGTAAGCATTTTGAGGAAATATGGCACCTGAGAACCCAGCCGTATGAAGCAAAAAAAAACACAAGCAGGTCCTCGGTGAACTCCGCAAACAGGTGTCGAACCTTTATGTCAGGAATTGCCCAGTGAATCCAGCACTCAAAGAAAAGTACCCAAAACTTGTGGAAGAGGAACGCATACTCCCCAGGGAAAACTGCGTGTCACTCTTGCTCAACTTCGTTCTGGATACTGTAACAGGTTAAAATCTACCTATCCAGAATCAACCCCGACATACAAAATGTATGCCCCGCTTGCAATGTGTCCCCACATCACCACCAACCATCTCTTTAATTGTAATGTGGAACCAACGCCTCTAACACCCCTTTCATTATGGTCACACCCCTGTTGAAACAACAAGTTTCTTTGGACTCCCGTTAGAGGATATTGATGACAATTTGTGATCGGTCGCGGCTGTTAGGTGGGGGCGAAGCACTGCTGCAACAACAACAACAACAACAAAGGGTTTCCATCATCCATGAAATTCCAAGATGATATTTCCAGCGATGATCAAGAGATCGCCGACTTTTTTGCCGAATTTTTCAAATCAAATTACTCATATTGAGACCAACGTTTCACCAAATGAATACCCATACCATATTGATTCATGTTATTCAATCAGAGCTCCATTTATATCGTCAGAAGATGTGTTATCTTATTTAAAAATTTTAAAAGTATCATATACATACGGCCCCAGACAGGATCCCGACACACTTTCTTAAAAAATATGCTGCAAACATATATCAGCCGCTAACAGATTTATTAAATTATCTTTAATTTATGGCGTTTTCCCAACAATGTGGAAGGAATCTTTTCTTATCCCGCTTCATAAAAATGGAAGCAGGTCTTCAATAGAAAACTACCGGGGCATAGCAAAGTTATCCGCTATCCAAAGTTATTTGAGGCTATTGTTACCCACCACGTAACATTCTCTATTTCCCCCATAATTGCAAGCTCGCAGCATGGGTTCTGTAAGGGCAAATCACCTATCACCAATTTACTAGAATTTACCACACGTTTCTAAGATTTAGAAAAGGCTACACACTGATGTATTTACACCGAAGTAAAGCTTTCGGCAAAGTATCACACCCATTACTTATTCATAAGCTCAGTCAACTCGGTTTTCAACCCCGTCTTATATGTTGGATTCTTCGTATCTTGGTTATCGTACGCAAAAAGTAATCTTTAAAAATACACTTTCTGGGGTCATCAATGTTTCTTCTGGTGTTCCTCAGGCAGCCATCTTGGTCCGATTCTGTCCTTGTTGTTCATAAACGATATATCTGGTACAATTAAATACTCAAAAATCTTGATGTACGCAGACGATGTAAAACTTTTCAAATCATGTGCCTCGGTTGAGGAACATTCCTTGCTTCAAATGGATTTAAATCACTTGGTTACCTGGTGCAATGTAAATTATATGCCGCTAAATCTCAAAAAATGTAAATTCATGTGTTTTTTCTCGGAGGGTTTCGCCACCAGCTTCATATACAATTAACAACTATATCTAGAAACTGTAAATAATTTTATTGACTTGGGAGTCATGATGGATTCCAAACTTATTTCAATCTTCATATTAATGCTACAGTGAATAAAGGCAAAGGTGTTTTTGCATTTGTTAAACGGTGGTCAAAGAATTTTAACGACCCTTACATAACTAAAGCACTTTTTACAACATTAGTTAGGCCATATTAGAATACGACTCAATAATTTGGAATCCGCGTTATCAAGTCCATCCAGACAGTCTCGAATCAATACAAAAACAATTTTTACTATTTGCCTCCAGAAATTTTCAATGGGACTCTTTAACTAATCTTCCACCTTATACTAATCGATTAAAGCTTATCAATCTTCCAACTCTTGTGATGGGAAATGCTTGGTGTAATATTTATGACAAAACTTTTAAATAGATCAATTTCGAGCCCATTCCTTCTGATGATGTGAACTTTTGCGTTCGCTCACGGACATCGAGACACTTCAAACCTTTTCTGCTGAAACAATGTAGAACGAATTTCGAACAAAATGAACCTTTTCGGCGTTTGTGCCAAGATTATAACTCTCAATCAAACACATTTGATAGCTCGGACTCCCTTTTTTCTATAAAAAATATTGTTCTCACCTCTCGTAATTAATGTATAATACGTTTGCTTCTGTTCGCTTTAAGTATTACGCTTGGCTGATGAAATTTCTTCTGTAGCTGAGCAGTCTCAGATCGCGACGCTTGACAAAATCAAAAAAAAGAAAAAGTTATATATATATATATATATAAATCGATCGCGTGAACAGGATTAGCCTGGTTTCATTGGGCCACTTGAGGGCAGCGCGCTGCCACAACGTCCATTAAAAAAAAATTATAACATAAAATTGAATATCTTTACAGTATATAAGTAAATTATGTCAACATTCAACTCCAGTAATGATATGGTGCAATAAAACAATAAAATACAAGAATAAAAGAAAATTTCAAAACGGGCGTGGCCCCGCCCTTTTTCATTTAATTTGTCTAGAATACTTTTAATGCCATAAGTCGAACAAAAATTAACCACTCCTTGTGAAATTGTGGTAGGGGCATAGATTCTATGACGATAACTGTTTTCTGTGAAATGGGCGCGAAATCGGTTGAAGGCAGGCCCAGTTTTTATACACAGTCGACCGTCTGTCCTTCCGCTCGGCCCTTAACACGAACACTTGAGCAAAATCGTTATATCTTTACCAAACTTAGTTCACTTACTTATCTGAACTCACTTTATCTTGGTATAAAAAATGGCCGAAATCCGACTATGACCACGCCCACTTTTTCCATATCGAAAATTACGAAAAATGAAAAAAAATGCCATAATTCTATACCAAATATGAAAAAAGGGATGAAACATTGTAATTGGATTGGTTTATTGACGCAAAATATAACTTTAGAAAAAACTTTGCAAATGGGTGTGACACCTTCCATATTAAGTAGAATAAAATGAAAAAGTTCTGCAGGGCGAAATCAAAAGCCCTTGGAAATCTTGGCAGGAATACTGTTCGTGGTATTACATATATAAATAAATTAGCGGTACCCGACAGAAGATGTTCTGGGTCTCCTGGTCCACATTTTGGTCGATATCTCGAAAACGCCTTCACATATACAACTAAGGGCCACTCCCTTTTGAAACCCTCATTAATACCTTTGCAAATTGTGGACGCATGTCTTGCGACGTTAATGTTTTCGCCGGTAAGCTTATTTCCTGGGAACTGAAGAAGCGTGGAAGAAACTGCATACTATATACCCAGCTGTGCATTCCAATTGCTGCTTCCCTAAAGTAAAGATTTAAATGAATTTATCTAACATATTATATAAAGACTTAAGCCTTTATCAAGGAGATGATTGGATCTCAGCAATGCGGTTCGAAATCGGATGAAGCTACTATAGAGACTACATTGCCACAATATGCCAAGCTTTGAAGAAGATTCATTGCTGCATGCGATGCTGGTCTATTTGGTTAGAGTTTACAAAGAAAATAACGCAGAACTAGAAACAACTTAGAATCACTATTGTCAGAAGATACTGATTAGGCAGGTAAAGTTTTCGCACGACGAACTCGTTCTTTTTTACGATAGCGCAGCTCGCAAATCGAATTCAGTCTTATACGGAATCCACAGTTGTAACACAGACATTCGCTGCTCAACCCAGCCAAGACATTAAAGCTATCACACCCTCTATTTTAAGGTTCCTCAACTCTTAGATTCGCTCCCTGAATATTGTTAGGCTGGTCAGATTAGGATTGACTTCAGAATGAGCACAAATGAGCCATTTAATTGCGCCTTCAAGAGCATCGCCCTGAGCTAACTATTAAAGCATATAATACAATGTTATAAGTACATTAGACCGTCGCTTGTCGCTTTGTTTTCGCTTCTTTTTACTGCAAAAATGTTAAAAACGAAAAAAATGGAAACGAAATTAAAGGAAAAGAAAATAAAGAAAAGAAAACGAAAGAAAAAGCTAGGAAAAGAAAATATGGGAGGAAATAAAAGATAAGAAACCAAAACTGGAACTGGACGGCGTGTTATCGTAGCGCTAGTGGTTCGTTATTAATACCAACGAGCTATCGATAAGATATAAATTTGTTATCGATAACAAACGTTATCGGATTTGTAACCAAAAATCTATCGACTTGTTAATCATTTTTATTGGAAAAAATAATATGTTTAGCTGTCGAGTAGTTATTGATTTATTATCGGATTGTTACCTATTTATTATCGGCTTGAAATCGATTAAAAACAACCGATAGGTCGCCGAAAACAAGTTGATATTTTTTCGATAAGAAATCGATAACTTGTCGATGTTAAACCGATAACACGTCGATTACAAAGCAACGACATGCCTATATAAATAATAGCACCACTAACTTCATAAATTATTTTTTTATAATGTCCAAATAATTCCAAAATAGTCCTGAAATTATCCCGAAACGGTCGCTATTTAAAATCATCCCGAGGTTATCTCGAAATGGCTCCAGAATTATCCCAAGAACATTGCTTCCAAATTAGTCTCAAATAGTCGTGAAATAATCTCGCAATAGTCTTGAAATGATTTCCGAATTGTTCCCCAACACATTCGCGAAATGAACTCGAAACAGTGTCTAAACTATCCCAAAAAAATTCACAATAGTCCCGATATGATCTCCAAATAGTCCCGTAATGATACCAAATTACAAAATAAAATACTGGAAATGATCCCAAGATTATCCCCAAACAGTTTAGAAATGTTCTGAAAATGATTCTGGAATTAGTCCGTGTATGACCACAAAAATATAGTTCGAGAAGTAATATCAATTTTCTAGTTTAAATTTTGAGGAATAACAATTATTTGCATACAAGAGTTTACCATTCCGGAGACCTAGTCGCATAGGTGGTATTTAACCCAGTCAATCCTTTCTAAATTCAGGCGGCCATATGCCATTATTATGGATTTAACAATATACCCACTTACGTATATTAGACCACCCACAATGGCAAAGTTTTGATTTTCTGCGTTCCACGGAGTTTTCTGAGAGATTGGTATTGGTATAAAAATAGCATATTTTAAAAACTTATGTAAACAGCAAAGCTAAGAGCGAAGAGAATATTTCTCATACATTTAATCAGCAGCTAAAAGCGAAGAAGATAGAGAAACAGTCACACGTACATGTAATCAGCTATGTAATAGTGAAGACGACATTACTCACGCTTATACATGAATATAGCTAAATAACCGAAACGAGAAATATATGCGTGACTATTCGAGAGCGTTGTTCGCAAAAAGTCTAGACCCTATGAGAAAAAAGCCAATGAACAAACTGAGAGCAAGCTGAGGAATAATTATTTTAATTTTAACACGCTATAAGTTTATACGTTTTAGTTTAATTGTGAAGTACTACTACAGTAGTATTGTAAATAAATTACTAAGCTATAACGAAATTCAGTTATTTTATCATATATTAGGCATAGCACTGCGCTGTAAATCGAAAACTAAATGTTTCATTAGGGATTTTTTACGCTGAGCACGAATCTCTGGTCAAAAATATTCCGTGATACCCCCTTTTCGAGGAGATGGGGTCGATACCTTCAAAATTGGTATTGTGACCATACCTCCTGAGCTTAGGATGCATCTTTATAACTTGGTTTCCAAACCCTTTTAAAGTAAAGGCCAAGCAGTATTGTCTGATATAAAATTTTGTTGTAAGGTGCCTTTATTACCTTATGCTTCGCACACAGAGTATTTTAACTTTGGTAACATAACGGTTGGTTGTACAGGTACAAGGAATCGAGATAGATATACATACTAACCTGGGTCGATTTGTATGGACGAAAGTTAACCGATATCGCGCCATCGATTCTTCGATAGCATTTGGGCTCAGGGAAAAAAGTTCAACTACGCATACCCACAAAAATAATTTTCGAGCCTGCGAAAAAAAATGGCGAAAGGGTAAATCTTCGACCAAAAACACTCCACAACACCCAAAAATATTTTTTTTTGCGATAACAGTTTTTTGAAAAAAAATAAAATATTTTTTGGATTTTGGGGAGTGTTTTGGTCGAAAAATTAACCCTTTCGCCATTTTTTTCGCAGACTCGAAAATTGTTTTTGTGGGTATGCGTAGTGGAACTTTTTTTCCTGAGCCCAAATCCTATAGAAAAATCTATGGCGCGATATCGGTTAATAAATCGACCCAGTCTAATAAATACCCTTCCATATATCAATATGATCAGTTCCGAAAAAAAAATTGATTTAGTCATGTCCGTCCATCCGTCCATCTGCCCGTCCGTCTGCCCGTCCGTCTGTCCGTCCGTTAGCAAATATTGAGATATCTTCACCAATTCGGTATACGGGCTTATTTGGACTTAAAATAAATTGGTATTGAAAAGGATTGTTGAAATTTTATGTGTGGACTGATATTAAGACTCTTAAAAACTTTTTGAAAATGTACGTGGCACCGCCCACTTGTGATAAAATCAATTCACAAATACTATTAATCATAAATCAAAAACGTTAAACCTATCGTAACAAAATTCCGCCGAGAGCTTGCCTTTCTTCTTCTTCTTCATCTTTAATTGGCGCTTGACCGTTTAAACGGTTATGACCGTCCAACAAGGCGCCCCATTCGCTCCTTCTCTCTGCCAACAAGTGCCAATTGGTCACACCAAGAGAGTTTAAATCGTTTTCCACCTGGTCCTTCCAGCTGAGTGGGGGCCACCCTCTACTTCTGCTTCCATAGGCGGGTTCCGATAGAAACACTTTCTTGGTCGGAGCATCATCTTTCATTTACGTTTATATAAAACATTTTTAAACGGGCCGTAGACTAGAATAAAAGCTTAGCGAAAAATAGTATTGTATCAATGATATTTCACTTACCAAGTTTTATTGTAAGAAAAGTAATTTATCTGAAATGAACTATACAGTTGAAGCTCACGCTGAGTATATAATGTTCGGTTACATCCGAAATTAGACCCCCTTACTTGTGTCGTTAAAAAAATTTTTTTTAACTTAGTTTAGACCGTCAAAGGACCCTTGCGGGTGAAAAATGTTTATGGACGATTTATTCCTGATTGTATTCTTTATAAAAGTCTCTATATCAATATTTGTTCCTAAATCACTTGTTAAGAAGATATTAGCCATTTTTTTGGCGCATTTTCAGTCTTTAGGTCAATTCCGCATGGATTTTTTTACTAAAGATGTCCAGGTTTTCTTGCAGATGTTATTTTTCATACCCACTCTACATGAAACTTTTTTAAATCCCATACATTCTGTGGGCGTCTAATGTATATGTATGAAACTGAATGTTACTTTGTGGAGACATTTTTAAATATTTTACAATAGGCGAATTTAAATGTTATTAATATAAAACGGATGCGGGCACAATAGCAACCAAAAGAGCAATTGAGCACAGATTACTTATGTAAGTATATGTGCAAACATAAATAGCTACATAAATATATTTTTAATTGATAAAGGTAATGCACATAACAATAGACATAATAACAACAACAAAATTTAATTATAGATACAAGCCCTTCTAAAAATAAAATTTGCGATATGAACCAGTGTACTTTTATAAATACACATATCTGCACATAAGTACTGATGCATGCCCTGTATTGTGATTTGCACTTCCAATTAAACATTTTTGAAGCGCCCTGGTCATGAGTTTGACTTTAGAAATCTGTCCCTAAATCATGATTAGTTTGTTGGTCAGTTTGAAGTGGCCGGTCAATAAAGACCTCACATAGACTGAATGTATCCATAGTGTTTGCTCTGTTAGTACTCAAAAACGTTCGCAGTCGGAAAATTGTAATAACAAACTTTTACTTTTTCTGACTACTTTGTTCGGGATTTCACTGCAATTTACTTAAGCTCACTTTTTAATTTTAATACAACACTGCAAGGCACAACAATAGCAACGTCATAGCACTACAATATTAAATACTCAATACAATAAAATGAGCATTTCTGTGATAAAAAAAAATTTATTAGATTAATTTAACGATTACAACAAAATCATATACAAATACAATTATATTGTAAACATTAATTCACATATATATATGGAAATAAAAGCATTGAGTATTGAGCGGCGACGACTAAGTCAAGTCAACTAACGATTATTTCAGAGAACACGCGCACGATAAGAACGCTCTCGCAGCACCCAATAGTTGTGTAGCCAGTGCTGTCATATGATCGTTTTTATTTGACTAAAGTAAAAACGCTTAAAAAATAAATTGTTTCAAAATGAAAATAGAAATTTAGATGTTTTAACAACTGAGTGATTAATTAAATGTTTTTAAAAAGAATAAAATTAATTGAAATTAGATTGATTGCTACAAATAATGATTAACAGCTTTTTCAATCACTCGATTAATCAACTAGCTCTAATTTTTAGTACTTAAATATACAGTTTATCCAATTTACTTTAAGCATGGTGTTTTACTACTTTTATGATTAATCACATGTGTGAATAAAATAATCAGTTGTGGTTGTAAAGACTTAATGAATTTTTAGCAAGTGATTGATTAATCAAATGATTTCAAAAATAATAAAAAAATTAAATTAAATTAAAATAAAATTTGATTGATTGCTAAAAAATTATATTAATTGCATTTTCAATTACTCGATTAATCAAATAGTTCTTATACTTCTAAGATCGTTGAGCATTATTTCGCACATCACAGCTTTAAAAATAAATTTTGAGCGGTTTTTGCTTAACAATTTGGAAATGAGTCGAATATTGTTCGTCTTGGATAATGCACATTTTGAGCAATCAATGATTTAGCAATTGATTAATCAAACTCTTAAAATAATTGGCCTATTTTTATCTGCTGTGAACTGAATTAAAAATATATTTAACTTATCAGATAACTCGTTAAGAAGACTTACTTATTATTTAATCCAGCCGACTTAAATTAATTTTTAATAAAATTATGTAAAAAACTATATTACGGCAATTTTACACAGAGGGTTAATGAAATTATTAGTCAAGTTCTCTGCAATAAAGCCCTTATTGAACTCAACTTCCATACAAATCCTTAATTAGTGAATCCCTAATGAAGTCAAAAATCTATTCGGTTTTACTCGGTGTTTCGGATTGTATTGTCAAAATAGAAAATGACAATCAAAAGTAAATTATTTCAATGATTAAAAAAAATTAAAGCACCAAAAACATTTCAAAGTTTTATTTCTGCAGGGTTTGCAGCATTAAATAAAACGTATTTTTTAATGTTCCTAAATTAAGCAAGTGTCCCTATGTGTACAGGAAAAATTAATCATTCCATTAAACAAAATTGTGACTTCAGTACGCTTCTGTCTGAAATTGGTATTAGACGCTTTATGTGAAGTTTTTTTTTATGTTTTTTAATAATAATAAGTTCTCGGGAACTTTAGGAGCTCTAGACCAAGCTATTTCAGCCTTAAACTTCCAAAAGTTGGACAGCTTAAGCCTGAAGTGACACAAGGATTATTTTCCCTTCAAAATATTAATTACCCGAAACCCATCTTCGATCAAACGATTTTCATGGCAGAATTACACTTGAAGTGTTTGGTAAACCTCTGCTGAGAGACGACCTCGCTTGCAAAATATATATCTAACATATCGAATTTTTTCGCTTACAAATCGATAACTTTCGATTACAATTCGATATCTTTCGGTAATCGATATTCTTTTCACAACAAATCGATTTTTATGCTAATGGATATTAGAGAAAAAGTACAAAATTTACACAGGGCGATAGTTACGAGGGCATGTTTCTGAATTTCACTGTTTCATTGCTAGTATCCTCGAGTGCTGAGTTTTGAACTCGATTTGACCTACATTCATACCTGTGTTAAAGAAGATGCATATGTATGCCCCGCTGTACGCTTGTAATTATCCTAAAGTATTGCCTTTTTGTTGCTATTGTACACATTTTGGTACATTCACATATGTATACTCTATGTTTTCATTCAAATTTGTGGGGAATACTCTATGGTGCGCTCAACAGTTCTTGATCAGTGATATCGGATTTTCCTAGCACTGTATTATTGGTAATGCTTCCGCTGTTCACTACTATATCAAATTATTATATGTATTTTGATAATAAATCGATATTATTTCGAAAGCGAATCTTAGGTAATATATCTCACTAGTTCAGTGATTGTGAAAAAACATTTAAAAACAAAAATTAACCACGGAGAAAAAACGAAAGAATTAAAAAATTAACATATCTCACTGGAAAATCCCTTTTTTTTCTTGGTTATCGGTTGTTATCCGTAATAAACCAAATTGCTTATCCTGGTTAACAGTTAAAGACACTTTTCTACAAAATTGTCCACTGTGCGCCGCAAAGGTAACCCCGTCTGCCACAGCACCGCTTCCGTTTCTATTGTCCACAATATACTTACATCATATCAATGTGTCTGGCATTATCATCATCTTGACACACTAATACATAGGCGTACATCAAACTCGTATACAGACAAGGGGACTAACAAGAGATATGCAGAAGCATTTTTTATTAGCTTATAATATAATTTTTTTTTGTATTGAGACCGAGATTTTTGTTCGTTTAACTGATCTGACCGTCAGGCTCTTTCAGTCAGTGTTAAACCGTTAATTTAGAATGGAGTGGGCCGCATCGCGTCACCACCTAACAGTCTTAAGAAATGGATATGATAGAACGGACGAAGTGTCTAAACGCTGCGCTAAGACGTTAAGGCGTCATTGGCGTTAAGCGCCAAACGACATACAAACTACATACATTTGTATGTATGTTGTATGTTCATATATATGTACATAACTAAACCACCTTTGCTAGTAAAAACGTGCGCGGATTAAAAGCAAAAGAAATTAGAAGCAAGTGCTAAAAAATGGTTTATATATAATTTCTTGTTGATATTTTAACTATTATTTGGACAAAATCCTTAACGATCACGTGGTATATAGTGTAGAACAAGAGTGGCCTGCTTTAGGCCTCTTAGTGTTTCTTAGTGCAATAAAAAGCCCAAAAAGAGGCAAGTAAGACAAAAATTTCAATCGCAATTACGTGCTCTGTGTACTTTTAGTTGTAGTTGCTTCGTTTTATGATCTCGGGTTATCTGTACCTGGATGGCGATTTTCTGGTCGTCATATATATATTATGTGTATCAGTGCCCCGCGAACCAATTGCAAATTAGTAAAATTAGCAGCAGCCTAATTAAACACAGTCCAACATAACGAAAACTGACACCGAAGATGGCACAGTACGGAAACTGGTTTATCTCGAAACCAAGTTTGACAAGGCACATTGGAAAATCGTTCCAATATACATCGTATAAAGCCGTATTTAACAAAGTCGTATTTACCAACTTTGGCCGGTCTATGCAAAAATTATGAAAGTACGCCAAACTCCCAACAATTCTTTTCAATCCCAATGCGTTATTACAATACTCTCCAATCGCCCCAAAGCCTGCGTAATATCGCATAAGGGTCAGTCCGAAAAAAAGACACTACGAATAAAAAACTCCCCCACTCACAAGCTGAAATGCGATTCTATTTTTATACTCAGCTGTACTTGTACACAGAGTATTATAACTTTGATTGGATAACGGTTGGTTGCACAGGTATAAAGGAATCGAGATATATCAAAATCTTCAGTATCGAAAAAAAAATTGATTGAGCCATGTCCGTCTGTCCGTTAACACGATAACTTGAGTAAATATTGAGTTATCTTAATCAAATTTGGTACACGAGCTTATCTGAACCCATAAATTGGAAATGAGCGAAATCGGATGATAACCACGCCCACTTTTATATATATATATTTTGGAAACACAAAAACCTGATTATTTAGTAAATAATACACCTAGAATGTTGAAATTTGACGTGTGGAGTGATATTGCGACTCTGATAAAAATTTGAAAAAAAAATTTTAAATGGGCGTGGCACCGCCCACTGTGATAAAACCAATTTACAAATATTATTACCCATAAATCAAAAATCGTTAATCCTATCGTAACAAAATTCGGCAGAGATGTTGCCTTTACTATAAGGAATGCTTTGAAGAAAATAAACGAACACGCCCACTTTTATATAAAGATTTTTAAAAGGGTCGTGGACGAATAAAATAAGCTATATCTTTCCAAAAAAGAGCTTTATATCAATGGATTCATAACAATAAATAGGAAGAACTTCAAATTTTAAAAAATGGGCATTGCACCGCCCGTTTTATGGCTAAGCAATTTTCAATGTTTCGGGAGCCATAACTCGAAGAAAAATTAGTTCAGAATAGAACCATATGTATATGTATTATTGCGCATCCTTGTAACACTATTAAGCACACAAAACAAACAACAACAGCTTTTCAAGTGTACAGCTGGGTATGTGATGTCGGTTTCACCCTAACTTAGACTTCCTTACTTGTTTCTTTGTTAATTGTATGGGTTACGTTAAGATACAAATTGGATCTTAGTTTCTCATTTAAACATATGGTACAGCCAATTTTGAAAAGATTTTAGTAATTGGTCTAAAATTGAAAAGTGTAGTCTTGCACTTACGAAATCACCCGTCACTCTTTGAAAATGATAATTTTTCTAATTAAGTTATGGAAAAACATGTGTAGGAAGACTGGATCACCCTTAGCGCACCCAAATGGCGCACTCCTTAAAATCACTCAGGTTAAGCGCCAATTAGTGACACGGTGTGCTTGAACGAACTTTGAGTAGCTAATCAAGATTTAAACTAAAATAATCTCCCCGAGCGCTTTTCTAAACAAAGGTAGATTTAAAAAGAAAATGTTTTTTAGCTTTTGATTCTATGTTTGTTGCGGGAATAAAAGAGAAAGACGACAAGATGCCGGTTTTTAAACCATTCAAATTGCCGTCATGCTGTAATGTTTTTCAATAAGAAGTCCTCGCTCTTTGGCAAGCCTGCAAATAATCGAGGTTCGGACACAAACTGGCAAGGTATCTATCTATCTTATATGGCAGCCAAACAGCAAAAAAACAGCTAGCTGCGCCATACACTAGATCAGGGCTCTGCATTCCATAGTACAATTGTGATTTCATTGCATATTTGAAAGGCAATCACTTAAAATTTTTGGCGACCCATGCACGGGGAATTATTTCAGTACTTATTCAAATAAACAAAAAAAATGTTGATGTGCTATGACTACGTATTTAGAGTTGGTTCAGGCGCATCGTGTCGGTTGCTTCAGAGAAAACAAAAAAAAACTAAATTGAGGTGATTGACATGGTCTACTATTCATTGTATGTGCCACGTTTCAAGCAATTTTATATTGGAAGCCGTGGAAACAGCTTAACACTTTAGACTTTACAAGAATACATCACTCTTTTGAATTACCTAATTTTACTCTTAACATGATCCTCAAATTTAAGGCCTTTTACAACACTGCTTCCACACAGTCTACTCTACATGTTTACTGTTTATCATTACAGATTAAATTAAGTTACTACTTTTTTATTGCTAATCATAGCATTTCTACTATTTGTTCGTTATTATTATCTCTTTGTATGTAATTCAAAGTTAAATTAATTGGGTTAAGCAGATAAGACGGGTTTGGTGCAATAAACGTCTTTGCAATCTTTATAGAAAGTTCAACTTAGATGGCAATTAAATAATTATTTATTTACAATTACAATAGACATGCAAAAAACCGTAAACTAATTGCAGTTAAATTCTATAGCTCTTAGACTCACTTACAGAACGGTAAGCAATATTTTTAACTCAGATTTAGCTGTCATGAGGGAATAAACTCATACAATGTTGAAAGCTCTTATAATTAACTCTTGAGTTAAAAAGTTCTACAAGTGAAAACTACATAATCAATCAAAGTCAGTTTATAGACCTTGTACTACTTTGGACGAAGTGAGCAAATAAAACGCCAAACGTAAACGAATTTCGGGAAGTGCCGCTTATTTGAGACCTTCTGCTACGTTCGAATCGCTAAACTATGGAATAAACCACTCCAATATTCTGTATTGCAAAATGGTCTTTATTTGACTACTTTGAGACTAGTACAATTATGCTTCACAATTATACTTCACTTCGCAACTGATAGCGTGTTTAAATCAAACTGATTAGTTATTACCAGCTTGCGCTGCTTTTATACTCTCCGTTGCTTCATTCGCATATTTCTTCTAAATCCTAGATGTTTCGCCTTCTAGAACTGCTGTATCTCCTGCTTGGTAATGAGCTACATATATGCGTGTGTATGTGTGAGCATCTACTTCGCTGATGATTACATGTGTTTGTGAGTATGTCTTCGTTGCCTTGTATGTATGTGAATAAATGTTGACTGATGTATTAATGTATACAAGTGTTGTTTGCTTCATGTTTTTGTTGTTGCGTGATTATTTACTAACAGCTTAGTGATGTCAACATTCGCTACAGTATTTTATATTTCCTGTATAAAGCGATGCAGTGTCAGATGAAATTACCCATTTTAAAATTTTAGAAAACAGTTTGCCAAAAGTTTTATGAACCTTACATGGTACAGGAGACTCACAAAGTTGCTCATATCCCTGAAGAGGAAAGAGTTAAGGCTCACCATGGGCATACTAACTGTACACTGTCTTCTGCATCACATGCCTGTAAGTTAGGCCGTGTCAGTAACAGCAGAAGTAGGAATTAAGAAAGAAACGGCTGAGCACGTTCTGTGTTAGTGTCCCGCGTTCGCCAGGTCAAAGCTCCAGATTAGGGCAGTAGAGTTGCTAGATCTCGAGGCAGCAATTAGCTTACAAAACTTTTAGTATTTGCCAAGAGGACGGAGTTATTCTATAACATAAGTCTTGCCACTTAATTGGGGTTCTTCCGTTTGGTCTTCACACAAATTCAGGACACATTCAGTCTTTATTGACTTGCCACTTCAACCTAATCTAACCACCGTAGTGCTAACGACAGATTTTGAATGGATTTACTGAATAACTGTTGACTTTTTGGGCGGCATGTATGTACATTAAACCGGCTCTTATTTAATTTTTTTTTCTGATTTCAAGTCGTCGAGAAGAAATGTTCTCTTTCACGTAAATGCTAAAACTATAAAATTTGCTGAAAATCGGATAACATTTGGTGAGTGCGCAAAAAAACAATTGTTAATAAACGAAGATAACATGGAATGTCAACAAGTAAAGACAGTAAACAAAAAACCAACATTATCAGTGGTATGCAACAGATGGTACAACGCTGGTAAAATGTAGTTGGTAAAGACGAATAAAAGTAGCAATTTATCAGTCAATCAAACACCGCTGTATTACGGTTAGCGCAGTGTGCCTTAAGCGTATGATGATGAAGGCTTAGCACCCTTCGAAATTAATCTATCTGCGCAGCTATGGCAGTTGTCTGAAAATATGTCTATCTTCTATTCCTAAATAAATTATTATAGAAAAAAAAACAATAATTCTCATAAAAACTATTATTGAGCTCGTATCGAAACTGGAGTCCTTTATCAATAGGCCGATAAAACAAAAAGGTGAAAAGGAAACTCCTGTGGGCTGTTTGAAAATGGAATTGTGCTTAAATAGGATCCAGTCTAATGTACATAGTTGAGCGAATAAACATCCATTGCCACCGCTGGCGGTCATCTCCTGCGATTTTTTTTCAAGGGTATCATAAAGAAAGGAGAAGGTCCCAATAACACATGTCTTACAACAGCCCTGTATGGAAAATCTGTTGTTCAAAACTGGTTCAACAAAGAGTTGGACCTCTATCTCTTTTACATACTTTCACTGGCTAATTCAACATGGTTGTTGTTGTAGCGATAAGGTTGCTCCCCAAAGCCTTTGGGGAGTGTTATCGATGTGATGGTCCTTTGCTGGATACAGATCCGGTACGCTCCCAGTAACACAGCACCATTAAGGTGCTAGCCCGACCATCTCGGGAACGATTTATGTGGCCACATTAAACCTTCAGGCCATCCCTCCCTCCCCACCCCAAGTTCCATGAGGAGCATGGGTCGCCAGAGCCTCGTCTGTTAGTGAAACAGGATTCGCCGCGAATAGGTGAGGTTGACAATTGGATTTGGAGAAGCTCTATATTGCGCTGGCAACCTGAAAGGGTTGCGCTACACAGCCCTTTGAATCTGGTATTTTAGTCGCCTCTTACGACAGGCATACCTACCGCGGTATATTCTGACCCCCTAACCCGCTGGGGGAATTCAACATGATGGAAATCGCCACTGCCTTTAGGTAGTTTGGAAGCAGATAAAAATTTCCACTTTATAACTAGTTGGTTTACTGCGACCTTTTCGATAGTTCCGAACTAGTGTAAAAACTTAGAGTTTAAATCTAAATACCCGTAGTTTGTAGGTGCTATTACGTTGGTTGCGAAACGAACCGAAATTCTACATGTTGATTATAGTAGGATTATATATGGTTTAAATTTCTAGTTCGATAGTAACTCGTACTTATTTGGTACTTAAGGCATATTTCTGAACCTGAAGTGTTTCCAAGAAACATAAGCTATCTCCAAAAATAAATAACAGTAGCACTTTCAGCACTGTGAAACAGAGTTTAAGCAAACTTAATTTAAGGCTAGCATAACCAACTACTGAAAACCGGGCCTTAAACTCCAGTTAAACTACTTAGCAGTTTTTCAGTCACAATTTAAGGCCGCCTTTGGAGTAGGCTTTTTTTGTATGACAACATTTTTTTTTATTATCATATATATTATTTCTAATTGCTGTTTTTATGTACGGGTCCCTTTTTCGCTCTTATTTGGGATCCAAATCTATAAATAAAGTTTTGGTTGTAAAGATAGAGATTCGGGCTATTAGCAAGCTTTGGGCAATTTTGTTCGCAGAGCTTTTGTTTAGCTATATTTTATTAAAATAATTTGTTAAAAATAAACGATTGTGAGCACACAAAGAAATCTATTTGTACTATGGCACTATTGTGAATATTTGCACTGCATTACCAGCAGTTGAAATCGTCTGGTATATGGCAGCGCAAACTGTAAGTTTTAATTGATTGATAGAACAGCTGATTTTTGTTGATATTTGATAAGAGACTTATATTGGTTGCACATGATGCGCACGGGTGCGGCTCGTCTAGATTATTTGTAGATACGGGAACAGTTGGATTTTGTTTACACAACCAACATGGAAAAAATATTTCTCCAGCCTTAGAGAAATAAAAATCTGAGTTCGGGGCTGATATCAAACATCATTCTTCAATTATTCTTAAATCAGATAGTTATCAAATTAATATCCAACTTTATTCTCCAATCACTATCCAACCTTTGAAAAATTTTGCAAAATGTATAGTTCTCGAGTTGACCTCCAACGTCATTATGAAATTATTCTCCGTCCTTCGAGAGATTTTCAAAATTGTACAGCTTTAAAATGAATATCTAACACAGTTCTCCAGTTCATATCCTACATTGAATATCGAGTTGAGGTGGGTTGAAAAGAACTCTTCTCTGAGGTGGTACCACCAAAGCCAACAGCTGTTTATTGTGAGAAATAAACACCTGATTGATAGCAGTAAAGAAGCGCTATTAATTAAAAATAAGTTATATATGTTTTATTTTATTTTCGTGAAAATGCTTTAGTATTGGAATCTTACATTTGAGTCCAGTTAGAGAACCGCACATATGAACAAGTTGGAAACTATCTTTTTCCATTTTATGTAATAGCGTTTTTAGCTTTATAGGAAATTCCATTTTTTGCTGAGAACCCTCTGTTTGGAAACAACTTTGAGAATTTAGAAGTATGCTTTGTTATCAACATGAACACTAATCGTACTCAAGTGCAAATGCTTGTTGGGTATATTCGACGCCATTACGAACGAACGCAAATAACTGATATGTGAACTAGAGTTTAACCCTGCCAGATCGGACGTTGGAGCTCAGCTTGAACTTTAGTTAAAATAAATTGAGAAACTGCATAGTAAGTTTAAGCATAGCTCAACTGACAAACTGAGTTTAACTTGACTGAAAAACCGGCCTTAAACTGGTTTATGCAAAGCCAGAAGCATCAAGGTGCCAAAATGAAAATGTTGGGAAATCGAGTTTCAAAGTTTACTGCTCCCTTAAAATTATAAGTATTAGTTTTAAATGTAAAAATGTATCAATAA
>JARSSU010037455.1:0-32734 GCA_029619165.1 Eurosta solidaginis | reverse complement strand
TTCCTATTTATATTGTGGTTTTTTTCTTTTAGTTTGTGTGCTAGTGAAAACTTACTTTTAGGAAAAATTCATTTCATCGCCCTACTCGCCATATACATAGAAATAGTTTTCATTGCGTAAACATTTTTTCTCTAGACTGAATAAACAAAGCAGCAAAAGAATTTGGTTCTGTGTGTTGCCACACTTTTACAAGTTGTTTTACTATATACCAATCAAATATTTTCTTTTCCTGTCTTTATGCATTTCTTCTGAATACGAAATTATTTTTTGAAAAAAATTTGTTACAAAAAATTGTTCATTTTAATTATTTTCAATTAAAAGAGATTCTCTTGAATGTCAAAAAAATACAAAAAGCTAAACATTTATTTCAAGATTGCTCTTTAAGGACAACTGCGCAACATTTGAAAGAAAAATATTTCTTGTATGAATGTAGCTCTTCAAAGTTAAGAAAGCATAAAAATAAAAATGTTCTGCTGTTTGCTTTACGTTTCCCATTCAATTGGCTATTTTCTGATATAAGAACATAAAAAAAAGAATTGGTCTTGTCGTTATCGACAGCAGGCTAAGGTCGCCACGAGCTCTTCTCTGAGAAGAAAGTGTGTGCATAGCAGAGATACAAAGTAGTCTGCTCCGTGAGCACGATGACTTGTTCACCAGGCTCCTACATTTTTTCACTGAGAGCAGCCTTCGCCTAGGCAATAGAATAAAGCAGTATGAGTATATCTCCGGTTTTCTGGCGAGCGTGCATCCGCAGTTGTACTTAAAATCCAAAGCCATAGCAGAATCTTCAAATCTCTTGCCGACAACACTTGGGATAAAGATAAAGAGATATACATTGCCACTTATAAAGGTATTTGCCGGTTTCTTGAATGCTATGCGTCCCCCATATTGATCATCGTGCTTAAGGGATACTCACTGGGGCGTATCTCTTTCATAATATGAATCGCCGTGGTGTGAGCAATGGCGCATTGCATTAAAAAAATGCGCTGTCTCTAGGCGGACTAAGGATGGTCATTCGCCGGAAGTTTGTCTTACCGGAATTTCGGGATCTGAAAAACTAATTCCCGGACTGTCCTATTATTTATGTGAATAGGTTTCTTTATGGTTTTGCACAAAAATTGAGACACATACATATGTACCTACATATGTATATAAAATATAAAAACATAAGTTATCGAAGCTCATATGTTTTTTGTTTAATCCAATAACCAAACCCGTTAGAAAAATTTTCTTCTAATTGAAAAAAGTTTTTTCTAAAACTTTCCTGTTGCTTTGACCGGGGAGGTGAACCCAGGATCATCGGTGTGGTAGGCGGAGCACGCTACCACACACCACGGCGGCCGCCAAACCAAACAGAAAAACCATTTAATAAATAATGTCCACATTTAGGAAGGTATTTCCATGGTCAATGGAGAAATATCATATACCAACTTTCGTTATTTCAATTGCAATTGTCCACGTTTTTAAGAATCTTATTTTCAGCGTAACATCCTAAGAAGAGAAAAAATAGGGTTTGGTGTATTTTCCTGTTATGTCAATAATCAATTTTGTGGATGAATACGTTTGTTAATAACTTTAATATATCATATTAATCACCCCATCTTATGAATAGAAAAAGATATTCCTTTGCTACCGCACCCTGCCTCATACTTACAATAACACAACAAACCAATCAAACAAAACAAACCAGCAACAATAACAATAACATTCTCGCATAACTCAACAACTAACAAACTTTGCCTCGTACAAAATTTAACAAAACTTTGTTATCTTCTATAGTATTACTAGAAGACCCGGCAGACGTTGTCCTGTCCTAAATTTGGCCTATCTGCATACATTTTAATAAGCTTTTTCCGTCTGACTCTGCCCTCCCCCCTCTTCTTTTCCTAATCCTTTTATTCATTCCTCCCTCCGTCTTTTTCGCTTCATCTATCTCCATCTTCGTCTCATTCTATCTCTTTCTCAATCTCATTCTTCTTTTCTCTTCTCTCAATTCCTTCTCATTCTTCTGCATCCCTTATTGCTTGTCCCAGAGGGTGGTATTTATTTTATTCCAGTCCCAGTCCCAGTGCCACTCCGAATCTCAGTCCCAGTCCGTCTCTGGATAAACCACCCAGCAACAGCTTTCATTTGATATCCATATTGTATAAACACTGTCTAAGCATTCACTAGCCCACGTTTGGCCTACATCTCGAGACCCTGGTCACCCAGGGGTATGAGAATTAGAGGGTAAGAACTCATCAACAGCTTTCATTTGTTATCCATATTCTATAAACACATTCTAGGGTACTCGCGTCCACGTTTCGGCCTATATCTCGAGACGCTGTACGTCGATCGCAACCAAACCTATGTAGTAACCACCGCGTTGGGTTTACGCAACTTGTGTGATAGTTTGAACAAAATCGACCGACGCATCTCTTCAAACACCGGCGACCAACTAACACACATTTTCTTTTTCTAATACATATATCAAATTCTTCTGTCACGGTTTTAGAGGCTTTACTCCTCCGAAACGGCTGAACCGATTCTCATGAAATTTTGTGAGCGTATTGGGTAGATCTGAGAATCGGCCAACGTCTACCGTTTTTTCGCTACGTGCCTAGGGTCTTGAGATCAAAACGTGGGCCCGGGTACCCCTATAATGTGTTTATACAATATGGATATCAGATGAAAGCTGTTGATGAGTGCTATAGTACAGGATAATTTTCATACCCCTGGGTGACTAGGGTCTCGAGATATAGGCCAAAACGTGGACCCGGGTACCCCTAGAATGGTTTGTACAATATGGATATCAAATGAAATCTGTTGATGAGTGCTATAGTACAGGATAATTTTCATAAACTGGGAGGCTGGGTCTCGAGATATAGCCCAAAAGTGGACCCGGGTGAGTTTATACATATGGATATAAATGAAAGCTGTTGATGAGTGCTATATACAGGATAATCTTCATACAACTGGAAGGCTAGGGTCTCGAGATATAGCCCAAAACGTGGACCCGGGTACCCCTAGAATGTGTTTATACAATATGGATATCAAATGAAAGCTGTTGATGAGTTCTATAGTACAGGATAATTTTCAAACAACTGGGAGGCTAGGGTCTCGAGATATAGGCCCAAAACGTGGACCTGGGTACCCCTAGAATGTGTTTATACAATATGGATATCAAATGAAAACTGTTGATGAGTGCTATAGTACAGGATAATTTTCATATAACTGGGAGGCTAGGGTCTCGAGATATAGCCCAAAACGTGGACCCGGGTACCCCTAGAATGAGTTTATACAATATGGATATCAAATGAAATCTGTTGATGAGTGCTATAGTACAGGATAATTTTCATACAACTGGGAGGCTAGGGTCTCGAGATATAGCCCAAAACGTGGACCCGGGTACACCCTAGAATGAGTTTGTACAATACGGATATCAAATGAAAGCTGTTGATGAGTGCTACAGTACAGGATAATTTTCATACAACTGTGAGGCTAGGATCTCGAGATATAGCCCAAAACGTGGACCCGGGTACCCCTAGAATGTGTTTATGCAATATGGGATATCAAATGGAAACTGTTGATGAGTGCTATAGTACAGGATAATTTTCATAAATGCGAGGCTAGGGTCTCGAGTTATAGGCCCAAAACGTGGAGCCCGGGTACCCCTAGAATGTGTTTTATACAATATGGATATCAAATGAAATCTGTTGATGAGTGCTATAGTACAGGATAATTTTCAGACAACTGGGAGGCTAGGGTCTCGAGATATAGCCCAAAACGTGGACCCGGATACCCCTAAAATGTGTGTGCATTGTGGGTATCAAATGAAAGCTGTTGCTGAGAGCTCCAAAGTCATTGTGATATTCGATTTAGTCGCATCAACCTGACAAAACTGATAAATATGCATGCGAAGCCGAAATAAAGACAAGAATTAATAATACCCACATACCTATTTACATACGTCCTATTCGATTTGCCTGAAATTTCGTATATAAATTTGCCTATATATATTTCGAGCTTTTTTCCGGGAAGTATACCAGAGACGGACTGGGACTGGGAATAGGATTAGGACTGGGACTGAGACTCGGAGTGGGACTGGGACTGAGACTCGGAATGGGACTAGAACAAAATAGATACCACCCTCTGGGACTGGCTATAAGAGATGAAGAAGAAGGAGAAAAACTTGAGAGAAGAGAAAAGAGAAAAGGAGACTGAGAAAGAGATAGAATGAGACGAAGATAGAGATGAAGCGAAAAAGACGGAGGGAGGAGTGAATAAAAATATTAGGAAAAAGTGTAGAGGGGTAGGCCAGAGTTAGACGGAAAAGCTTATTAAAATGTATGTAGATAGGTCAAATTTAGGGCAGAACAACGTCCGCCGGGTCTGCTAGTATATATATATAGATTTTATTTTTCACATTTCACTATAATATTAAAACAAAATGCAGATTTTCGTTGCTTTTGAAATTCGGCTTAAAAATTGCACATGGAACAACTAAAGACACTCCTGAATTAAAAAAATGTCATAGTACCTCTAAATCGCGCGCCCCATCAGAAACTCCCCACCCTCTCGGTGGGCCTGGAGATGTGCTCTACTTGATATCATTCCCTATAATATTTTTTATTGATAAGCACGTTGTTTAATTAAACACCAACCAATTACACGGAAGTATATCCGTACCCCTGAAAATGTTAGTGCCGGTGCGTATATGCAACATTTTATTATTACGTATAAACAAATAAAAAATTTGCAATAAAATAATATTCCGACTATAAAGTGAGATATAACCTATCCTATATTTCAAGTTGGAGCAAACTACACACAGGGTGCAAACCAAATTCAAAAGCATGTCAGTAGTTTAGCATTCCATTGGCCTCAAACATAGTGACACGTGTTTTTTATATATTAAGATTATAAAACACGGCGCTTAGCTAGGCTAAACTAAAATACGTACATAAATGAAATATATATCAAATGAAAGCCTTTCAAGAGCATGTTTGCACAAAATTATAAAAATTTAAATTGGTTAATTTGTTCATTATATGTTAGTGTTTAAGGTTTGCTTATTTACCCCTTGCATTGTTTTTGTAGAGTCAAATTCTAATTAGCACAAAATCACATGTACTTACATACATAGATATTTACATTTTCATTTTTTAATGGCCGATTAACATAAACGATTTGGTAGTTTCATAGCGAAGAAAGGCAAGACGTTTCGTTGTTACCCGATTATGGGGGGGTTACATACTAGTGTTAATTATTATAAAAGCAACAATTTCACACTCGCGCAACAAGTTATCCAAAATATTTCATAGCTCAAATTAGACACAAAAAACAGATCTGATCTATTTAGTTTTAAACTACCTTAGGGGTATTCGCATTGTGTAGCAAACGGTGCACGGAAAGCATGGATTGCACTGATTGTAAAGTCACAACAACAAAATAAACAAAAAAATTATATGCAATCCTTGCAATTTATACTATGCTCAAACCTATTTATATTTTCGTGCATCGAAGTGTAGGAAATTAAAATCAACCTTGCTTCAAAGTTATTCTTCTCGTTGCTCTGATATTGCTAACACAATTTTTTCATATTTCTTTGTCATATATTGTTATTTTATGTGTAAATTCTTCGATGCTTCGTATTGATGCATGGTTTAACTTTGCAAAGGGGTGCTCTCGTAGTTTTGCATATTTTGTCGTTAGATATAAACAATCCATGCAATTCGTGCACCTTGCAAAACAACGCGAATCTCCTTATAAATTCTTTTATTAAACTTGCAAAAACTTGAACTATACAAAAATTGCTTTCATTAAATTTTAAATCCTTTCTATAAAATGTTTCCTTTACAAATACAGTTTACAACGGCGCCCGAATATGAAACGGTAAATATATTAAGCAAAAGCAATAAATGTAAATTATTTATTGAAAAGTTAAAAAAAAACGTTAATTATTTGTCGTAGCAAGTTATAATTGTTGTTATTGTAGTTTTTTGTGTATTTGTATATTCCTTACATTTTTCGCATGCAATTTTAGTATTAAAAGGAAGTTATTTTTAAAATTTAAATAACGTTCATTGAAATTTTATTTATAGGTGTAGAACCTGCAAATTTATCATAGAACATTAAATTGTTTTTTTTTCACATAAGCCTCGCTATCAATTTAAGTTAAGCACATTGAATTGCGCATTCGCTAGCAATTTGGCACACGCGCAACCAAGTGCTAGTACATTAGGGTGTTTGTTATTTTATAGCGTTGCTTATTCATAATTGTCAAGTTTATACATGTCGAGAGCTTGTTGTAATTTTTAATTGATTTGATAATCTTATTTTTAATATTCTTGTTTATACAAATATTTTGTGATACTACAAAGTGGTAACGAATTAGGCTACGGCTTCTTCGGAGAATAGTTCCCCCTTTATATTGTCAATATAAAAAAAATAAAAATAAAAGACGAAATTTATCTCAAAATCACAGACTTACATTGAATCCTTAACTACACCAAAATATCACCGAATTCTGAAAACCACTCCGAAAGTTATCAGAGATAGTCTTAAAATCATCACGAAATAGTCTCGAAACTATATTATAGTACCACAATGATTCCGTTATGTTGGCCAAACTTTCGCAAAAGCCGCATCCCGAAATCTTGAAGAAGCCTCGATGCGATCTCAAAATTATATGCAGGTAGTACCATAATATTCTGGAATTTTCTCCAAAACGTGATCGCAAACTATTCCTTAATATTTCGGAAATGTACCCCCGATGGTCAGAAATTATAACCGAACTGAACCTGTAGTTATTCGGAAGTAGTAGCGAAGGATTACCGGAATGTTAAGGATATAGTACCAAAACAGTTCCAAATAATATCGAATATATTTACTATTGGTCTCCACAAAAATCACAAAATAGTTCGGAGATAGTGCGGAAAGAGTTCGGAAACTATTCGCATAAAAATTACAAAATAATATGGAAGTGGTCTCCGTGGTAGTCCCGAAAGTAATCCAGAGTCTTTTTTAAGTCATCCGAACAAAGTTCCGTGATGCACTGGTCTCAGTAAAGAAGTTATCTCTGCAAGCTCCCAAAACGACACGATCTGAACAAACTTTTAAAGTGTATCAGTGGAAGAAGGGTCATTCTGCCCATTATTTCAAAGATTCTAAGATTATGATCTATTTGAACATTTTACATATCTCTCCCATCTCCTCCCCTTCACTTACACCGACGCCGTCAGTTTTACTTTCCGTTTCCCTTTATCTTTTCTTAGTCTCTTCTCTTTCCTTATCTTTTTTCTCCAACTTTCTGTTTCCCTTTCTACATGACTTGTTCTTTCACAGTCAATATAACTTTTCTTTCACTTTCCCTTTTCTTCCTCTCTCTTTCATTTTGGCCTTACATCTTACTTGTTATTTGAACATTCAATTTCCCTTTCCCTTTACTTTTTCATTTCCATTTCCAATTCCGTCTATCACAATTTCCATTTTCTTTATCCATCTTCTCCCTTCTTCTTCCATTTCTCTTATTCTTGCCCTTCACTTCTCCCTCCCTTACCCTTCTCTTAATTATTCCCTTCCCTTATCATTTGTTCAACTATTTTTAATTCATCCTCTCTATCTCCACAGAGGTACATCCTATTCTTTCATGCCCCCCTCTCCTAACTAGACTTCCTCTTGCACCGTCTGTCAAACACAAAGTCTTCCTCTTAAACATCCCTTCTCCTTACCTGCGACTTTAATTTTTACTACATCCCCTGCAGTATATATTCCCTCACTATTTATTCACCTCTATTCATCTTTTTATCTCCTAAACGTTTCCCTTTTCCTAAAATTAATTTACAGAGCCTCAATATAGCTGTCGAAACTTATCTTTATATTGAATTTCTATATTTCCAACTATTGAATATTTGCGTCCGTCGACTACTTTAAGTGATGTCGCTAGCTGAAAATCTTTTATTAAGGACTGAGCATAATAGATTAAGTTGAAGTGGTCGGTAAATAAAGACCTCACATAGACTGAATATGTACATAGTGTTACCAGAATACTTTTGACTATCAAACGGAAAAAGGCAATTAGATGCAAGGATAATATTGTAAAATGACTCCTTCCTCTTGCCAAGTACTAAAAGTTTTCTCGGACTCAGTCCAGGAAGGAAGGAGGAAGGCAGCCCCATTCCTATGGAAGGAAACCCATTTAAACTCCCTTTGTATATTACCAATTGGCACCAGTTAACAGAACGAAGAAGCGATCGGCACGCCTTGTTGGACGGCTATAACCGTTTAAAAGGTTAAGGTCTAATAAAGTAAGTAAGTGAGTAGTTTATACATACATCCAAATAAAGAAAAATTACACAACAGACACCCTAATGTTAATATTCGCGTGTACCATAGGTAACCTTCCGTATGCATAAGCGCACATTAAAAAAAATTCTATCAAATATTTTTATTGCAAATTCATTGGAATTTAATATGCACAAGCATGTCTTCAATAACAGTATTTGCACCAAATTTTAATGAAGACATACGCACAAGCATACATACATGTGGCTGTTTTAATATAAATTAAGATATGTGCTTATTATATATGTATATGTAGAGCAATTACCAAATGTGTATGGGTAACACGTCATTTTTAAACGAATCTCTTGCGTTGTCACTTCCCTATGATATTTGTATGTTTTTGTATGTGTGCATATATATATGAGTAAGTGTGTGCATACTCTCGAATATGAGTAAATGTCAAAATATTGTTTCGACGAATAACCAATACATCGGATTGCAAATGCTGTGTGAGCATTTAAAGCAGGTGAATTCAGCTTTTTTGTGTTGGTATTTTAATAATAATTGTACGTGTGCGTATCCATCTGCACGTTTGCAATTGCTTATTTTTTTATTTGTTGTGTTTTTTTTTCAATTTCGCCTAACGCTTGTATCAACTTTCATTTGCCCTCTTTTCATATAATTTCGTTTTCCGTTGATTTTATTTAATTCCTCGTCTGCGCCTTTTATAGCATTTTTATTACATTGTTGCTGCTTATTTTTAAGCGCTCACCTATGTTTGGGTATGTGTATGTGCGTATCTGTGTGAGCGTCTGTATTTGTTTTCATCACATTTTGCGTTTGCAGGTGCATATGTTCACATATGCATTTGATATGAGCAACCTGGCATTTTTCAGTTAAATGCTCTTGTCAAATGTCACTCAACCTTATTAAGCAATGAAATTAAAACAAATGTAAAAACGTTGAATTGAAAAAAAGTATCAAAAATAAACCAATCCACAAAGGCATGCATTTGATTATGGTTGTGTTGGTAACGTTTGAAACTTCCGATTTTTAGCAGATAAAAAAGCTCTATATCAGTGTTGCACACTGCCCGGAAATCTTCCAATACAGATGCAATTTGTTTTTGTAGTAGTATGTGTTTACAAGCGGAATTATAAAGCATAGAACTCAAGTAAGAAATGTTTACTGCTTAAAGTAACCGCGAAAACTGATTGACTGCTTGCTCTGCTGAGCGACATCACATGACATGTAGGTGAGCGCCGAATAGTTTTCCGAAGCTCTCGAGTGCGCTATTGCTCTAGATAATAGTGAGCACCCGAAATGCTTTAGACAAATATGTATATAACTATCGAAAAAGTTTTTATTATTCAAAGACAGAGTCCAAAATATTACACACATCGTATACCGAATTTTTTCGAAATGGCAATGGTCAAGTTATGGAATAGCCTCAAACACATAAACCCTGTACTGAATAAGTTATTTATGGTTTAACAATTAGTCTCAAAGAAAGAATTTTAAGTGGAATGAATCGAATCTCTGCTGCTTCTATGATAGAACGAATGAACATTGGAGACTACAGGAAAAAGGAATACAGCCGCACCTTCATACCGAATGCTAATCTTACAAACACAGGACGAAATTATTCCTTCCTTAGCAAAAATAATAAAATAAATAAAAACTATCACATGCGAGAAAAATAACGAGGCTTGATAGTTCTTGCTTGAAAGCATTAAAATGTTAAAAAAGGTTCAATGGGCGATACAATATCTGGTATATGAATAGATAATTAGAAACTCAACAAACGCATCATCGCTCATAGTCAAGCTGACATAACATCCCTTAATGGAACATGATACTTCGTGAGAATTTTCCTCAAGCTCGAGGACGCAATTCACTTTTCCATGTTTTCTCAAAAACTTACCCAGATATTTGGATTGGCCCTTCCAAGCTCATATTTTCAAATACGAAAACCATCTGTATACAATTGCCAGTACGCTCCTCTCAGCCTGTGTAAAGAGACGTCTCTGTGGTTCCTATTCGCTCTCTCAAGAAATGAAGTTTTCTCCCACCAATATGAGTTATACACAAGAGTGAAATTATCTACCAAGGCATTCACAGCCCTTTTCGAAAATCACAACCCCGTTACAGGTGACTTCTTAAATATACATTATTAGAATGTGTCTCGTCACGAGGTCGAGTGCGTAAGAATGCATCTTTACTCCTTCAAAATCTGAGTGATGAATCGATGATTCCATCGTCCTCGGACAAAACCTCAGAATAGTGAAATCTTTCGCTACTTTAGAACTTAATTAGGCTGCGAACATTGGTAACCAAATCAGCGTTATTATTGCTTAATTCATTTTAGCAGTTCTTGGAAACTTCTAAAGGTATTAGCTAGTAGTGTGATCCCGAATCATGCTTAAATCTAACAAAGTAGGCTAGTCATAATAATTTGGCGCGATATAAGTCCTGGTAGATTGGAAATGAATGAATCCTCCAATTTTGCAAATTCCACCCATTTTTGGGACAATTTTTAAGAGGCATGTAATTGGGAACTGGGGACGGCTTATGCAATATGAATATGAATACCATACGTGAATACCAAGTATTTATGAAGCTCGTTAGGAAGACATGTAGGTGTATGTCCTAAAAGCCAATATTTTTAAGTTAACGAGAGCTCGCCCAGGGTTTGAAATTATACCACAACAGAGTGTATAACTTTATGCGAAACAAATAGTTTTCGAGCAAAACAACCAATACCGATAATATTATTATTTTTCTGCTATTTAGATATTATCGGGTTGACAGCTTGTTGTCGGCATCTTAACGCTTATTGTTGTTATTGTTGTAACAATCCTTATCGTTTTTTATGGACTTATTAAAAGCGAGGTTTTACAGATGTGTCATCGAATTTATACTGAAGAATTATCGATATCTGTTTCAAAATAAACTGATGAGTCATCGATAACATATTGGTAACAGGTCGATATTAAGTTGGTCACAATCCGATGAGAAATTTATAGCTTTTCGGTACTTAACACCAGCTTATAATAATTGAATATTCAATTCAACACACCATTAAACAAACAAACACAAAATGGATGACTTTTTGATTAAAAGTAAATAATCGACTACTTTTCTATTACAAATCAATTACTTGCAGATAACGAATCTATAACCTTCTAAAATATAACCGTTAACTGTTCTGTAAGAAATCGACAAATTTTCGATAACATATAGATAACATTTTGATAAAAATTCAATAGCTTTCTGATAATAAATTTTTAGTTTTCCGATAACAGTTGGTGATTTTTCAATAATACATAGATAATCAGTAAGTCGTTGATAACCTTAGTTATACAAAATCAAATTTATAAACTTCGGTAACAAATCGATAACTCGTATTATAATTCACCACTATTAAGCCAATAGGTAAGCGTTAACCCATTGACTACGAAATGATAACACTTCGATAACAGTTCTACCACGTACTTTGTTCCAGCAATAGGCAGAAGTGTGGTGACTACACTGAGGCTGGTATTCTGTGTTCCCCCGTACAGCATACCAGTCCCACACACATTCATAAGACTACTCTTACGCTTATACGTACCTTATGATTACATTCCGCACTCCCCCATACCATGACTAAATATGTTTACACACTTTAGTTAATAAAAACGCATACAAATACAAAAAAGTGTGATTTAAAAAAAAATTCTACTACACCTCTTGACCTCACTCGTTTACTTGCTTAAATGCCCGTACAAATTGATGCTTAAAAAAAATTGTAGTTTGAATGTTAGTAAATATGTCAGTGAATTGCGGACATTTTGCAACTCACTTCTGTTTTCTAACCTACTTTGTATCAAGATTGGAACTCATTATTGTGCTCATGATGGTTTATATGCCTGAAGGAATATCAAACAATAAAGGCGGTGATATGCCTTATAAAACACTCAACCATGAAACTGACAGGCATACATTACTTTCCTCACTGATATCGCGTAATACAATGGCATACAAAAAAAATGTAAATGAATCTGTTTTAAAAGCGAAACCAGAAATAATGGCTAGGAAGATTTATGTTTGCATGCTGACTCATAGTAGAAATATATGAATACAATGGAAAAAGAAATTAAATAAACCTGGTCAGCCAAAGCAAAAATTCCCCAAAATTTATATACGCGGAGAAAAAAAAGATTGGCTCTATGAATTTATGCAGTTTTTTACCTAGTTTTGTTTAAGCAGTAGCTTTCTCTATTTTCTTTTAAAAATATGTACGGATCTTATAGTTCCGTTGAAAGTTATGCTAACGAGTTCGTTGTTCTGCTTATGGTCAAAGCTGCCATTATGTGAAGGTTTACGGTTATGGTTAGGCTACGGTGTATGAGTACGAATATGATTTTTTGAAAGAATTACAGGATCGTCTAGGAAATGTTAGTCTGCGCAGACAGATGAAAAATAGAAAATAAAACGTTGGGTGGGATCGCTGTACTCAAAAAAACCCGGGAATCAGTCGGTCTTAAAACTTCTCGACTCTTGATGTGCTTTACAGGCAGAACTTCTTGGACAGTACAGTCTCAGAAACCGACGCCTACACCCTTCCCTTTGCTAGGTCTCAGCGCTTAGCAATAGAATATTGATGGAAATTGAATGTGCTGCGGACATAAGTCGTTTTTGCAGTTTCGCGGAATTATTTTATTGACTGCTTACAGTAAATCATTATTTTGCACATTTCTTGCGATAAGATTTAATTTATGAGGCAATTTCTCCATAAAATGAGTGTTTCATGACTCGTAAGGAAGTCGTTTTTTATACTCAGTCAAATTAAAAAAAAAGTTAATATCTTTTACAGTATATAAGTAAATTATGTCAAGATTTAACTCCAATAATGATATGGTGCAACAAAATACAAAAATAAAAGAAAATTTCAAAATGGGCGTGGCTCCGCCCTTTTTCATTTAATTTGTCTAGGATACTTTTAATGCCATAAGTCGAATAAAAATTTACCAATCCTTGTGAAATTTGGTAGGGCTTAGATTCTAGGACGAAACTGTGTTTTGTATACACAGTCTAACCATCTGTCGTCCTTCCGCTCGGCCGTTAACACTATAACTTAAGCAAAATTGATATATCTTTACTAAACTCAGTTCACGTAATTATCTGAACTCACTTTATATTGGTGTAAAAAATGGCAGAAATCCGACTCTGACCACGCCCACTTTTTCGATATCGAAAATTTCGAAAAATGAAAAAAATGCCATAATTCTATACCAAATACGAAAAAAGGGATGAAACATGGTAATTGGATTGGTTTATTGACGCAAATATAATTTTAGAAAAAAGCTTTGTAAAATGGTTGTGAGACTACCATATTAAGTAGAAGAAAATGAAAAGTTCTGCAGGGCGAAATCAAAAGCCCTTGGAATCTTGGCAGGAATACTGTTCGTGGTATAACATATATAAATAAATTAGCGGCACCCGACAGACGATGGTCTGGGTCACCCTGGTCCACATTTTGGTCGATATCTCGAAAACGCTTTCACATATACAACTACCACCACTCCCTTTTAAAACTCTCATTAATACTTTTAATTTGATACCCATATCGCACAAACAAATTCTAGATTCACCCCTGGTCCACCTTTATGGCGATATCTCGAAAAGGCGTCCACCTATAGAACTATGGCCCACTCCATTTTAAAATACTCATTATCCCCTTTCATTTGATACCCATATTGTACAAACAAGGCATAGTCCCGAAAATGTGTCAACCTACAGAACTAAGGCCCACTCCATTTTAAAATACTCATTATCCCCTTTCATTTGATACCCATATTGTACAAAGGCATTCTAGAGTCAGCCCTGGTCCACCTTTATGGCGATATCCCTAAATGGCGTCCACCTATAGAACTATGGCCCACTCCCTCTAAAATACCTTTTAATACCTTCCATTTGATACCCATGTCATACAAACACATTCCAGGGTTACCCTAGGTTCATTTTCCTACATGGTGATTTTGTCTCCATAGCTCTCAAATGAGTATGTAGTGTTCGGTTACACCCGAACTTAGCCTTCCTTACTTGTTCTGTTAACTGGGAAATCTTGTGGACACACACACTCACAAAAATTTCAGCGCAAATGAGGAACATGCATAAACGAATAAAATTTAAATGTCTACGAATTTTATTTACGATGACATACAAAAATTTGGGTGTACATGGCGTATACGTAACATTTCACAGCCATTTGATTGAATCAAATTTTAGATATAAAAGATTTTAAGCTTTGAAAGCAAGAATATAAAAGTTATAGAGAATTTATTCAGCTTGTAGATGTGGATTCACAAAAAAAAACTAATTCACAAAATTAAGTGGAGAGTGGTGAGTAAGGCAAAGCGTAACCTGTCACGGTTTGAAAATGTTTATTTTTAAGCATAGGAAATAAAATAAATCTGCGTAAATCATTTAAGCACTTTTGTGTGAATTTATATGTACAACATAAACATTTCACCTGCTAAGTGCATGTTATTAACTTATAAATGAAAAGGTCATTGTTACGTGATTTGAATTTTTAAAGTTTTTTATTGTTATATTTATTTTGTTTGTAAGTGTAATAGGCAGTAACGGTAAACGGTAATCGTGATGTACTATAGGAATTCGCGAAATTGGTTAAATACATTTTCTGAATAGAATCAACGTTTTTTTTATTCATTCTCTTAAAATTGAGCGCTTTGTTTCGCTGGTACATCCAAATAACGTAAGATTGGTGACTTGAAAATCAAACTTTGCAAATTGAATTGAAATATTGGGAAAAGTTACCACGAGCTATTAAGATAGCTCTCGAATATATTTGCAGTATGTATAAGGAGTTTAATTACAATTCATTCTTTGTGAAGCCATCGAGGTATTTTTCTGGCATGCCGTTCGAAGTCGAGAAAACTGTAGACCTCACCAGTTGATAGAAAACACTTGAAAGTAGCACACCACAAGTTGGAAAAGGAGCTCGCTTGCAGAAAGTCTATGCTAAGGGGATTTTATGAGTTCACAAGGAGGAACCCCAAATAAGAAGCTGAGAGACTGAATAAAACCAAATTAGTACAATAAAGATGAAAAGTTAGGATAATAAAGAAAATGAAAAGGGCAAAGATAAGACAGTAACGAAAGTAGTGCAGAAAGGCCAGGGTTTAGAAACGAAATAGCAAGTAAAAATAGGATGGAAGAGTGAAAAATGGGAGGATAGTGCTGGTAATGACAATGACGGAGATGACGAAAATTATGATGCTGATCCCGCCAGCACTTGGGCCAATGATAAAGAAACGCTCATAAATTAGCCGGCGCTTGTATTATAGGAATCTACAATGTGTTCGCCGAGCCTTCAAAACACGCCGTATAAAATTACATGACTGTCAAAATCCCGCGCTTGGAGCTGCCAGTTGATGTGTTCTTATGTCTCCAGAACATTATCTACACAGTGATTGTAGAATATTCCCCATACAGGAGAAATGAGACGAAATGCTGAACAAAGAGTTTCTGCTGAATACCCTCTGATCATCCCTACAGACATCAGATTAAAAAGATCCCGTCTAGTAGGAGCTAAAGTAGTCATCACTATAAGTACTATGAAGAAATCTGGCACTTAAAAACTGTATGAGGAAAAGGAGCATGAAAAGGCCCTCAAAGATATCCACAAAAAGTCGTCGGACTACGTTGCCAGATATTGCTTGCTGAACACAGTTCTGAAAGACAAATACCCTAAACTCGCAGTTGAAGAAAGCGGTTTCCCCAAGTAGACGGGCTTTGAATTAGCTCAAATTTGACTTGGATACTGTATTTGGTCATTATCTTTTGTTATATAGGTTTATCTCATTGGTCCCGAATTCTTTTGAAACAGCAAGTTTCCGCGAACATCCGTATGAGGGTATTGGTGACAACTTGTGGGTGGTCGGAACTATTGGATAGGCCGCACTGCTACAACATCAACAACATGAAGGTGATGAGCAACCCTGAAGAATACTATAACGGCATGAATTCGTAATCGAAAAACAGGAGTAAATCTTCTCTACGGACATAGTTAAAGATATGGTTACATGTGCGTTTGCAGTTATGGTTGCAGTTATGATTACAGTAACAAAAAATAACAAAACAAAAGGAATCAGTTACGTGAGTACGTTAGCATTTACCTTACAGTAATGTTTATGGTTTCGATTACTGTCAGAATTACGTTAACGGTACGTTACGGTTACGGTTAGTCACGTACGTTTGTTTACTATTTACGTTAATGCAAATATACGGTTATGACGACGTTTCCGGTCTCGTTAACGGTTATGTTTTCAGTTGTGTTTACAGAAATACTTTCGGCTACGTTTACAATTACGTTTTCGGTTACGTATACGGCTACGTTCACGATTATGTTAACGGCCACTTTTACGGCTACTTTCACGTTTATGTTTACTACCATGGTTACGTTGGGCTAACGGTTACGCTTACGGCTACACTTACGCTTTCATTCAACATTTTTTAAGGTGAGAGTATGGCAACGGTGAGGATCTTATAGTTCCGGTAAAAGTTATAGTGACGACTTCGCTGCTATGTTTATAATCAAAGCTGGAATTTATGACGTTTGCAGTTATGGGTTAAGGCTACTGCAAAAATTGTGATTTTGTGGAGGAATGGCAGGATCGCCTAGGATATGGCAGTCTTCACAGATGGATCAGAAATGGAAAGAAAACTTTCGTGTTACCAACTTTGTGACTTTTTGAGTGTCTTCCAGGCGGAACCCTTTCCACAGTTCAGGACAATACAATCTCAAACCTTACACCCACACCCTACCCTTTGTTCGATCCCAGTATATTGAAGGAAATAATGTGCTGATAAGATGGCCAAGAAAGTTTCCGAATGGAGTGGGGCCGCTCTCTTGCTCTGTTCCCATAGGGGGTTCAAAAAAATAGTGTCTTAGCTGGAGCATCATATTTCATTCGCATAACGAGTCCCAGTCAGTGTTGCCGCTGTGTATAAATTCACTGGACACAAAAAGCTTTGAAAATCCTTTTTGTTACTTGCATTCGCCATGCCGTAAACCTTTCAAGAACTTCTCTCAAATACTTCCAGAGCTTTTATTTTTGCTAGTGTTAATTTCAGTTCCCAAATAAACGAAGTCTTTTACCATTTCTAAATTATGGTTGCCAACAGTGACGTGGTTGCGGAAATGTGGTGACCATGTTCCTGATGACTGCGCGTACTTGGTTTTGTTCTAATTCACTATCAAAGCCATCTGTTCATCTTTTCTCCTTCTTTAACAGTTTGAAGTATGCAGAACTTATCGCGCCGGTGTTTAGGCCGATGATATCAATGTCGTTAGCATACGCCAGTAATTGCACGATTTAATAGAATATTGTTCCAGACCGTTTTAATTCTGCAGCACGAAATTTCCTTTAGTTTCGAGCGGCCCAGGGAGATCTTTCCGATTCTGAAAGAGCTAATGGTTGTGTCTGAACGTCAGTTTGCACTGCCGTATAAGTTTCGTGAGGAAACCAAGCTCAGACATAGCAGCTAAGGACCAATCAGTCAACTTATGGGTCCCTGTCTTTCGCTGACGGGACCTTATATGCGATACTAAGAAGACTGATTGCGCAATATTTTGGCAGTTTTCGGGATCCCTCTTCTTGTAGACTGGGCAACACTTAGATTCCAATGGTCGGTTATACACACGTCCGAGTATATTTTGCAAAGAAGCTGATGCATGCGCCTTACCAAATTCTCCCCACCGTATTTGAATAGCTCCGAAGGTAAGTTCCTGTGGCTTTGTTGTTTTTTTACACATTATTTCCTGAGTTTCACTTTATATATTCACAAGTATTTTCGCTTAAGTAATACTAATCAATCAGCAAGTGGGAATAAATGAATTTGTATTATGTCCCATCTGTCACTGGCCATTCCCCCGTTGGAGCATATTTTATATTTATTGAAGTAAAAGCCCAAATAACAAATTATACAGTTAGCTTGAAATTTCATATAGCGTGTAAAACCTTTATAAAGATAATTTGTCTCGATTCTCGTTGACATAATCATAAACATAAATTATTTTAAGTATTCGCCGCGTGAAAGCCGCATGAGGACCAGGTTGTCTAAATAGAAAAATAGACGCAAAAATCAATCATATTTCTATGCAATAAATACAAAATTTGCTGGCATCAATCAAACACTTGTTTTTATGTGTGTGCAAGCAGCCACATATGTATTTGTTTGTTTTTGTTTAGAAAAAGCTGTGGCAAGCCATGTATATTACGTGACACGTGAAATTCTCAAATCATTTCAAATAATTTTCTCATTACGTCACTTGTCATAAGCAGAGTCATTGCCAATTTACTGTTTGTTAATAGCGGGATGACAAGAAAATAAAATAGTGATGTATATTGGAACGATTTTCCGTCATCCCTTGTCAAATTTGGTTTCGAGGCAAACCCGGTTTCGGCGTTGTGCCAATTTTCGTTCTGAGAGAACCAAATTTGACAAGGGATGACGCAAAATCGTTTCAATATACATCATTTATCCACGCTGTCGGAAAATGAACACAACAAAATAAATCTATTCTATATACATATATAAATTGAAATTATGTATGTATGTAGGTATAGATCGAGTTGCGTCCTAAACGGATGGACCGATCACAACGAAATTTGCACAACCCACTAGAAACCTTCCATCGATGGTCATAGGCTAAACATAAATTCAGTATAAACAAGGACGGGACTGTCTTCGGCACAGCCTTTCATGAATGGGGGTGAACAATAATCTTGTCCCGTTCGTAATCTCCAAATAATCGGATGTATAAGAAAAGAAATATATAGTGAACAGATGTACATACCTAAACGATTTTTAAGATAAATATAAAATAAACAAGTAAGGAAGGCTAAGTTCGGGTGTAACCGAACATTACATACTCAGCTGAGAGCTATGGAGACAAAAGTAAGGGAAAATCACCATGTAGGAAATGAACCAAGGGTAACCCTGGAAAGTGTTTGTATGACATGTGTATCAAATGGAAGATATCAAAGAGTATTTTAAGAGGGAGTAGGCCATAGATCTATGGGTGGACGCCATTTAGGGATATCGCCATAAATGTGGACCAGGGAGGAATCTAGAATTTGTTTGTACGATATGGATATCAAATGAAGGGCCTTAATGAGTATTTTAAAAGGGCGTGGCCCTTAGTGCTATAGGTGGACGCCTTTTTGAGATATCGCCATAAAGGTGGACCAGGGGCTACTCTAGAATTGTTTGTACGATATGGGTATCAAATGAAAGGTGTTAATGGGTATTTTAAAAGGGAGTGGTGGTAGTTGTATATGTGAAGGCGTTTTCGAGATATTCACCAAAATGTGGACCAAGATAACCCTGAACATCATCTGTCGGGTACCGCTAATTTATTTATATATGTAATACCACGAACAGTATTCCTGCCAAGATTCCAAGGGCTTTTGATATCGCCCTGCAGAACTTTTTCATTTTCTGTGTCACACCCATTTTGCAAAGTTTTTTTCTAAAGTTATATTTTGCGTCAATAAACCAATCTAATTACCATGTTTCATCCCTTTTTTCGTATTTGGTATAGAATTATGGCATTTTTTTAATTTTTCGTAACTTTCGATATCGAAAAAGTTGGCGTGGTCATAGTCGGATTTCGGCCATTTTTTACACCAAAACAAAGTAAGTTCAGATAAGTACGTGAACTGAGTTTAGTAAAGATATATTGATTTTTGCTCAAGTTATCGTGTTAACGGCCGAGCGGAAGGACAGACGAACGACTGTGTAAAAAACTGGGCGTGGCTTCACCCGATTTCGCCCTTTTTCACAGAAAACAGTTACCGTCCTAGACTAAGCCCCTACCAAATTTCACAGGGATTGGTTAATTTTTGTTGGACTTATGGCATAAAAGTATCCTAGGCAAATTAAATGAAAAAGGGCGGAGCCACGCCCATTTTGAAATTTTCTTTTATTTTTGTATTTTATTGCACAATATCATTACTGGAGTCGAATGTTGACATAATTTACTTATATACTGTAAAGATATTGAATTTTTTGTTAAAATTTGACTTTAAAAACAATTTTTTTTAAGTGGGCGTGGTCTTTCTCCGATTTTGCTAATTTTATTAAGCATACATGTAGTAATAGGAGTAACGTTCGTGCCAAATTTCATCATGATATATTCAACGCTGCGAAATTACAGCTTGCAAAACTTTTAAATTACCTTCTTTTAAAAGTGGGCGGTGCCACGCCCATTGTCCAAATTTTACTAATTTCTATTCTGCGTCATAAGGTCAACACACATACCAAGTTTCATCGCCTTGCCGTCTTTGGCAATGAATTATCGCATTTTTCGGTTTTTTCGAAATTTTCGATATCGAAAAAGTGGGAGTGGTTATAGTCCGAAATCGTTCATTTTAAATAGCGCTCTGAGATGAGTATCCAGGAACCCACATACCAAATTTCATCAAGATACCTGAAAATTTACTCAAGTTATCGTGTTAACGGGCAGACGGACGGACGGACCGACGGACATGGCTCAATCAAATTTTTTTCGATACTGATGATTTTGATATAGGAAGTCTGTATCTGTCTCGATTCCTTTATACCTGTACAACCAACCGTTATCAAATCAAAGTTAATATACTCTGTGAGCTCTGCTCAACTGAGTATAAAAAATAGGTAGGTACTTTGTGTGAGGATGCAAAGTTTCAGGTTTTTTGTGGTCTGCGTGTAAAAACTATGACTACGAAATACGTATTTCAACAACATATGACGTAAACGTAACCAAATGATGAATATGATGAATTTTGAAGCTTCTAGACGTAAAAAGGGCAAAAATGACAGTTTATATGGGGTATATATATAATATTAATATAAGAGTTAAATAATATTTTTGGCATGAATCAAAACGATAGCGGAAACAACTCTCCACGGGTAACCAGCATTTGCTGCACAATCCCTCTGCTCCGGCAGCTGGCACATCGGATGTGGAGGTGCCAAATTCAAGCTTAAATATACGATGAATGAAACCGAGACGACCGAGCAGAATCGTATTCGAAACCGTGACAATATAAAAATGAAGCAGAAAACGAGAATATGTACGTGGAATGTGCGTACACTCCATGAGAGCGGAAAACTGGAACAACTGAGAAGGGAAATGCAGCGCTATAACTAGACATAGTAGCCATACAGGAGTGCAGATGGACAGGACATGGCCGCTTAAACGACCAAGAGACAACTTTTCTGTACTCAGGCCGAAAAGGGAGAGAGTCACACCAGTGGCGGTGTATCCTAATGGCAAGGAAAATAGCAGACAGCATCATTGAATAGGTGCCAATAAGCCCTAGAATTCTGATGCTGATGCTACGTACAAGGGCAAGGAAATTGATCATAATGGATGTGTATGGGCCTACCGAGAACCAAAGTGTGGAAACAAAAAATGAGTTTTTTGATACGCTAAGCAGCTGCGTAAACAGATATGTACGGCAAGGTGACATATTTATGATGGTGGGCGATCTTAACGCCAAAGTCGGATCCGAAAATGACGGGCTGGAAGTATACTTGGGTAAACACAGCCCTGGTATCCGGAATGACAACGGAAGCAGGCTCATCGACTTCTGCTGCGAATATGATTTGGCAGTCGGCGGAAGCTTATTCCCACATAAACCAGCCCACAAAACGACATGGACGTCTCCCGACCAATGTACCAAGAATCAAATTGATCACATACTGATAACAAGAGATGAAGAACATCGTTGCTAGATGTACGCGTTAAAAGAGGCGCGGAAATTGGTAGTGATCATCAATTGGTAGTTGGTAGTTTTAGAATCAAAGTAAATGCAGAAGTGAGTACGAAAATCGATATAGGGAAATTAGAGCACCAGGAGTTCCGCAGTAACTTCAATGCGGCAGTGCGAGAACGTTTCGAGCACGAGTGTACAAATGATGGTACGACTGTAGCGCTGAACATGGTAGCAATATATATCAAGAAGTTGGTAGCAGCATCCTTGGATACAAGAATAGAACAATGAAAGTATGGCTAAGTAACGATACGTGGACTCTAGTTGAATAGCGACGACAAATCAAAGAATCCCTTCTCAGATGGGAAAATAATACAGATTCAGTTGAAGCAAGAGAGTTATCAGCAAACTATAAAGAAAAATGCGGACAAATAAAGAAGTCAGCTAGAAGGATAAGAGAAAATGGGTGACGCATTAGCAAGTCGAGCCGAGACGGCAGCTAGACTAAATAACATGAAGGAACTATATGGTATAAGCAGAGAACTCACTGGGAAGCATTATAAGGGACCAAAACCAATTAAAGATACAAATGGAAACATTATCACTAACAGTGAACAACAAATGAAGGTATGGGTGGAGCACTTTAAGAATGTTTTGATTAATCCCGTAGGTGCTTATAGCGAGGACGCGGGCAACAGTTATATTATCTAAACTCCAGCAACCAACTCCACTTTAGTGAAGTGAACAGTTCGCCACCACCAAAAATGAAATTATAACTGCGATCAAGTCTCTAAAGAAAGGTAAAGCACCAGGAATTGATAACATATATGCTGAATACCTCAAAGCACATCCATATTCTGCAGCCGAAGCTCTGCTTCAAATTTTTCGTCAGATATGGGAAGAAGAATCCTACCCCCATCAATGGAACGAAGGCATTTTTGTGAAAGTGCCAAAAAAAGGAGATGCTTCAGATTGTAGCAATTACAGAGGTGTCACTTTACTCCCTATTCCCAGCAAAGTATCTCTACGATTTTACTAACGAGAATTCAAGAGGCCGTGGAAACAGCGTTACGGGAAAACCATTTGGCTTTAGACAAAACAGATCCTGCGTTGACCTAATAAATACTGTTCAAATTATTGTTGAACAATGCTGCGAATATAGAACATCCGCCTGTTTACTACTAATTGACTTCGAAAAAGCCTTTGACAGCCTTGAGAGGCAATTCATATGGGATGTATTACGAAGCCGAGTATAAAATAATCAACATTATAAGGCCATGTATGACGAGTTTAAAAGCCGTGTGAGTCACGACGGATGTCTTTCGGAACCCTTCGATGTCAAAAGCGGTGTACGGCAGGGTTGGGTACTCTCTCCGCTTTTGGTCATCGTGGCATTGGATGAAATTATGAGGCGTGCGACAACCGGAAGGCATGGAATACAGTGGACACCTTTCGGTCAGTTAGAAGACTCAGAGTATGCAGACGATGTCTGTATGCTAAGTCACAGAGGCACAGACCCACAATATAATTTAGAAGCCGTGGACAGATACGCCAAAAGGGCCGGGCTAAGTATCAATACCGACAAAACAAAAATCATAAAATGCGGTTATAATGTTTCAGCAAGACCAACAATGTTCACTGTCGATGGAAACGAAATTGAATGTGTAGAATCCGCAGTTTACCTCGGCAGTATTATCTCCAACAGAAGCGGCGCGGACGAGGACGTTACATCCCGCATAAATAAAGCAAGAGCGGCTTTCGGCCAACTGACAGAAGTATGGAGGTCCAGTCATATATCACTGAAAACTAAGCTGCGACTATTTAATTCAAATGTTAAATCAGTGCTCTTTTATGCTTGTGAGACGTGGAAAAGTTCAAGTTTATCGAGAAGCGCCTGCAAGTTTTTATTAATAAATGCCTACGCCGAATCTTGAAAATTCGATGGCCCGAAATAATAACAAACGACGAGTTGTGGCGAAGGACAAGCCAAACAAAGGCAGCCACAGAAATTGCAAAACGCAAGTGGTCGTGGATTGGACACTCGATTAGGAGGCCTACAGACAATATAGCAAGGCAAGCACTGCGGTGGAACCCGCAGGGAAGCAGAAGACCCGGGGCGCCAGCGAAAACCTGGCGTAGAACTGTCGATAAGGAATTGGAAGATGCAGGTTACACGTGGAATGATGTCACGAGGATAGCACCAAATAGAATCAGATTCAAATCGGTTGTCGAGGCCCTATGCTCCATTAGGAGTTAAGGAACGAAAGAAGAAGAAGAAGATATAATATATATACCACCGATCTCTATGATTTTTCAGACAACAATATATGTTATATACGTAAGCATTGGTGAAACTTGAAGCTTCTAGCTGTTAAAATGGGGCTGAAATGCGAAAAGTTTCTTATCTGAACATCGTTTTATGAGATAAATACTATATATACACCGATCTCTATGATTTTTTCAGACAACATATATGCTACATACGTAAGCATTCGGTGAAATTGAAGCTTCTATCTGTTAAAATGGGGCTGAAATGCGAAAATATTGCGTTTTCCAACCCAAAATAAGTTTTAAATATTTTGAAAAAAACGTTGTTTTTTTTTAAATGCTATAACTTTTTCAAACATTTACCGTTTGGGATCATTTTTTTTAAATATATGTTTTTAAATGTACTTTTCGGAAAAAATACAAAAAAAATTTAAAGTTTTTTTTTCAATTAAATAAAAAAAAACAATTCTCGGCCCACTCCGGGATTAGTGGGGATGATGCAGAATTGATTGAAGTTTTTTATGTGAAAAAAAGGGCGAAATTCGAAAAATCTCGAAAAACTGAAAAATTACAAAAAAAAACTTTAAAATTTTTTTTGAATTTTTTCCGAAAAGTACGTTTAAAAACAAATTAAAAAAAAGAGATCCCAAACGGTAAATTTTTGGAAAAGTTATAGCATTTTGAAAACAAAAACGGTGTTTTTTTTAAATTCATAACTTTTTTGAGTTGGATGAAAAAATTTGAATAACTTCTGAAAAACGTCTTTCGTAAGCTAGAAAAAGAAGAACAATTTTCAGCCAATTCTAAAAGGTTCAAAATTGGTCGAAATGGGATGGAATACCCCATATATACTATATATACCACCATATATATACTATATATACCACCGATCTTTATGATTTTTTCAGACAACAATATATGATATATGCGTAAGCACTCGTTGAAATTTGAAGCCTCTAGCTCTTAAAATAGGGCAGGAATTACGAAAAGTTTCTTATCTGAACAATCGTTGTGGGGGATATATACTATATATACGACCGATCTCATCATTTTTTCAGACAACAATATGTGCAATATACGAAAGTATATGGTGAAGTTTGAAGCTTCAATCTGTTAAATTGAGGAAGATATGAAAAAAATCCTCTTTTTCTGAAAAATCGGTTGTATGGAGGATATATGCTATAGTGGCCCGATCCGGCCGGTTCCAACAAATGTGTAATCGGACACCCGAATACACCCGCTCACCAAATTTTATCAAGATATCTCAAAAATTGAGGGACTAGTTTGCATACAAACAGACAGACGGACAGACGGACATGGCTAAATCAACTCAGCTCTTCATCCATTTTATTTCGGTATACTTAATGGTGGGTCTATCTATTTTCCTTTAAAGACTTACAAATTTGGGTTTCGTTACGAAATTAATATACCATTTCATTTTCATGAAAGGTATAAAAAGGGGCTCCCATGCAAAATGAATACAATACGCTACTACATAACTCTGGAAGTATTCATGCAAGAACATTGAAATCAAAGCAAACAGTTAAATTGAATCAATTCGTAACACCACTAAGAAAATAAGGGATTAATAAGAAGGGGCGTGGCACCTCCCATACAAATGGAATAATGAAAATTGGTAAGGAGCTATATGACGTTAAGTCCTAACAGCACCAGTAATATATGGAATTGAAAAAAAAACAAGACAAATGGGACTTTCGGAACTATGGCTGCCTTAACTTTCCTATACTCGCGCGTTGGTCTGTGAGACCGACAAAACGCCTTCCCGTAAATACTCTTTTCCCAGAAACCCTGGAAATTTGAATTTTTTCTGTTAGCTACCGCTTTTTTTACAAGCTTTGTTTTAGTGCTGTTTCTGGTATTTGTGCGAGACGGACATATTGGTGTATTTGATAGCAGTTGGTCTGTGAGACCGTGCGCGAGTATAAGAAGGTTAAAAACTTAGATATTTCAACACGTAAAGTTTGATTGTAGAGAACAGCTTTACGTACAAAAATTTACTCTTTTTAGAAATGTGAGAGGGCATTTTGGCGAAAACACTTCACCAGCAGCTTTTGCTAAACAACTTCTTGAAATTAATTATGGCAAAATTCCTATTTCTTTACTAACCGATTTGATTTCTTTTTCTGCAAGTTTTTGAGAAATTATGACATCACCTGAAGCTTTAATAAATAGTGTTCCTTCCAAATATTGAACCTATCTTTACAAACTATAAATGGCTTTGAGAAAAGGCATTTTAGGCCCTTAAAATGAGGATGTTAATATCACTAGAACCAAGACAACTTATCACTCTATTAACACAGTCGTTGAAGAGTCCAAACTGTGCATATCCGATTGAGTTAATTTGCTCTTTTGAGCCATCAGAAATTTCTCCCCATCGATTTATCCTTAAAAAAGGGCCCATAATATCATAATATTTATGCTTCGTTATTTCGATTCTCCACGCTTATGTAGTGGGACAAGGCTTTTCATCACAAAACTTTTACGAATGTCATTGAAGCAATTCATTTTGTCGGAAAATTTCGAAAACAAAAAAGTTTAAAACCAAGGATTCCATTGAATCCGATAGATTTGTCTTTTCAATTTTAAATGCCTCAAATTTCCTATCCCTATCAGGGATTGATGAGCGCAATACAAACCATTATACCTTCAGGGCTTCTGCAACTCAATTGTCAACCTCACTTGCGCGAGGGGATCTTGTTACAAATATGAATATATTATACAACAACAGTCATTAGCTGTAGCAGAAGTCAATCTTAGCAACTCATGTTTAACCCATGGCCAGTTACGCGTAGCCTGCATATTTTTATAGAAACTTGGGGTGAAACCCACGGGCATAAGCTAGTCATAAATAGGGTAGGAAAGATTAGCGAAAAAAAGTTATACGTGGTCGTTTTTTTTTATATGTTTGTATAGTATAGAAGTATTTCGAATATTACTTATGGGAATTTTTAATGAAAGTTGGTATTTATGGTCGATGTTTTTGCAAAACTGCCTATCAAGTAATTGCAAATCCGCTCTCAAGCAAACTAACTCAGATTTGATCTCGCGAGCACATGCAAGAAGTGTGTGTACGTGGCTGTTTTGTTGAAAGTATAGCGAGGGAGTCAGCAAATATGACTAAATAAGTCATTTTCTTAACTGATGTTTAAAATGTCCACAAAACCGAATTCAAGTTGGAGTATTTATTCGCGTTGTTGGTTGCAAACTTTCGTTTATTACTTTGTTCGTTAATATAGTAAAGTAAGTTAAAATAAATTAAAAATGAAATAAAATAAAATAAAATAAAATAAAATAAGATAAGATAAGATAAGATAAGATAATATAAGATAAGATAAGATAAGATAAGATAAGATAAGATAAGATAAGATAAGATAAGATAAGATAAGATAAGATAAGATAAGATAAGATAAGATAAGATAAGATAAGATAAGATAAGATAAGATAAGATAAGATAAGTAAGATAAGATAAGATAAATAAGATAAGATAAGATAAGATAAGATAAGATAAGATAAGATAAGATAAGATAAGATAAGATAAGATAAGTAGATAGATAGATAAGATAAGATAAGATAAGATAAGATAAGATAAGATAAGATAAGATAAGATAAGATAAGATAAGATAAGATAAGATAAGATAAGATAAGATAAGATAAGATAAGATAAGATAGATAAGATAAGATAAGATAAGATAAGATAAGATAAGATAAGATAAGTAAGATAAGATAATATAAGATAAATAAGATAAGATAAGATAAGATAAGATAAGATAAGATAAGATAAGATAAGATAAGATAAGATAAGATAAGATAAGATAAAATAAAATAAAGTAAAACAAAATAAAATAAAATAAAATAAAATAAAATAAAATATAATAAAGTAAAATGAAATAAAATAAAATTAAAAAATAAATTCAAATAAAATAAAATACAACAAAATCAACGAAAATAAATAAAATATTATATAATAATATAATAAAGTAAGAGAAAATAAAATAAAATAATATACAATAAAGAAAAATAAAAATAAAAAATTAAGTAATGGGAGGGCTGCGGGCATGATAGCTTTGCAATAGAAGCCTTAAGATAAGATCTTTTTTTCACTTGAACTTTCTTTTCTCACTTAATTTATTTTTGAAGAACGGAAAAATTAGAATGGTGGCGACATGACAATGAACAATGCCAGAGATTTCTTTCATTATTGTGGTAAAAGCAAGATAAGAGGGCCGGATAACAGCAATCCTCTCCGGATAAAAATCCGGTAAGCTTCGTTGCTATCGGCTTATGCTACTTATATAACTATCATACAATTCGGCGATTCTCTGACAAATTCTCTAAGAAGACCGAAGACACAGATTATTAGATATATAATCTATGATAATCGAAAATAGACATACATACATACATGTTTACGTCTCTATGACATCGTAATCGTGCTTACCCACTTATGACACACTTTGTATCTAAGTATATTTACCTGTTTTAAGTCCTATTGTCAAACACTGTAAATAAAACTTATTGTTGTTGTGTTTGATTCCTTAAATAAATAAAATAAATAAATAATTTAGGATAGGCTAAGACGACATTTTTGGACGTACATTCCAAAAATTCAGTCTTCACAATATACCATATTTAAAAAAAGAAGAGTGTAATTTAATTACTCATTCGTAATATTATAGCTAGTTACGCCAGATATAAGTGAAATTTTACTAAAGTAACACTCTTTAACCGAACATAAATATTGTAAGTTCTGCTTCAGAACGAGACGAGATGCCTATGGTACACAAAATTTGAATTTTTTTCGAAAATAGTTGTCGTATGAAAAATTACGTGTAGGCTTAAATACACATTTTTTACAAATAGCATATTTTGTAGGGATAAAAATATATTAGGTCAATAGCCCAATATAATTAAAATGTAGAGACCTACATTCTTAACAACGACCGCAGAGCTCCAGTCCCCTTTCGTATGCGGCTTAATGGGTCATGTGAGTCGAGAACACCAAATTGATCATTCACCAAACAGGAAATATTTTGTAGCGGTGTTAACTTTTTTTAAACATTAAAAAACATGCCGGCCCGCCTGGGAGGAGGGGACTCTTCAATCAGATATCTGCTATGGCGGTTAGGTTTTTGGGTATTCAGCAGAAACTGTTTATTAAAATTGTGGTATTTTTCAGTTCTATGAAGAAAATTCGAAAAGTTTGCCAAAGAAACACAGTGCACAGCAGTTTCGTATCAAAGTAGTGGAAGTTTTCTGAAAGATGGAATAGCACATTTACTTATCCGTACATTTCATTCTAACACTTTGAAACTTTGTCACAAAGTCTTTCCACAACATTTTCACATTTTTCCGAAGGGCGAAAAGTAGTTGCTACTGTTGACGCATGCTGCTAAATATTTACATGGCATTTTGTTTTCTGTCGGAAAAATACTACGGAAGGACCACTGGTGGGGAGTCAAAGTGTTAGTATGAAATGTTAACCTTTTTATAGTCAACATTATTTTCTAGGACACAAGACCCCTACATATTTTTTATAACCTGTCCAAAGACGCCTTGTCACCCTTTAATATCGTCAAATCCAGAAATAATTTAACTCAGGGTTTGCAGGACTATAAACATTAAGGGACTATAAATAAAACATTAAAGCCTGTTTGTTATACGAAACATTGCGTACTTTTGTATATTTGTAAATCATTTGGTATGTATGTAAATATTTTTTATTGAACTGCATGCAATTTAATGTGTATCCACGTACTTTAGCGCTTCTGTAGTATAATTTTTTTTTATTTTATTTGTGCCATCTGCGACTTAGTGTTTGCATAAATCAGTTTAGCTAATTGAGAAGTTTGGATGAAATTAAAATTGGTCAGCAAATTAACCATTTTTAGATGTTGTGGTTTTCTATTGATGTGTATAAAAAATATATAAATAAATGTGTTATTTGAAAAAAAAATTTTATTTATTGGAAAAAATAAGTTTATCTAAAGTTTATCTAAATAAATTTATTAAACTCACCTAATGATATATTTATTCTCTCTTTTTTCTGCTCATTTAATAAAAACCTAAATTAATATATAAATAAATATTAATGAATATAAATGCTGCATTTATGGGGTTTACGCTACGCTGCTCTGCTGTGCGGTGCTGTGTGGTTCATTTGGTTATAAATTTGCTGCGTAAACGCAAAACAAAAATTAAATAAAAAACTAAATCACGCAATAAATCGCCGTTTTTTTTTGTTAACCGCACAGTGGTATCCACGTATGGTGAGTTGTTATAATGAAAAAAAATAATAGAATAAAAATTTATTAAAATTTAATTTGTACATTTTATTAAATATTTAATATTTTAAATTGTGTTTATTTATTTGGTTTTTCAAACGAATTTTATTTATTAATTAATATTTAAATCGCTTTGTTTTTTTTATACCCAGCTGCGTATCTAATGAAAACCCACACAAAGGTATTTTACTTTTGAAGTATATGTTTAGGTTTTCGCTTCTTCCATCATCACCGAAATAGTTTAATTCAATGCGAATCTATACAAGGTGAGGGCACAGCATATTCAACCCAATTCGCCGTGCAATAGAATGTCAATTCAAAAGAAAATTTTATAATGGTTGCAATTAACTGGCGTTGTATGGCAAATAATCACAAAGAAGCAATCAGCTGTTGGGATAACAGCCCCTGGTACTAAATTTGTTTTGCAGTATCTGAATCACTGATTGAATATGCTGTGCCCTTGACATTGAATATTTAAATCACTGTTTGATATCTTAATTACGTTTTCTCGCTCTATTTGGTGCATCATCATCAGTAGCGGCCATATTTTAGAAGCTGCGTTTTGGTTTCCTCAGATCGAAGCTTAGTTTATTATTATAAATGTTTCCAAAGAAGTAGAAAAATTTTACCATGTGATTTCGGCAATTGAGAAAAGAACGATTTCGGTCGCTGAGCGGCATAAGTGGAGGGCATAATTGTCATACTACCCCTGGTAAAACTGTGCTCGACCTAAAAAAACGGTACTAATAACGCCTTCTTCAAAATCCAAGGAGGCAAAGCTGCAACAACTCTTAGATTGTGAAGCTATCGTTGACATAATCTCTTCTCATTTTTGTGACAGCTCAAATCTTTAGTAAACGGAGATGGCGAAGCAAAATGATTGGCAACACTCCAAAAAAACACGCGCGCAAACCTCCAACTCTTTAGACGAGCTAGGCGACAGCGCTGACACGCTGCACGGAATTCGTTAAACTATGCAGACAGCTGTGATTATCTGAAGGGTTGTAAGCTTTTGGAAACGCCAAAGAGAATCGCTATAAGCGGATAGTAGTTGACAAACCAAATCTCGCGGTTTCAAGAGTCGCACATCTTTTTGGTTATATTTGGTGAACAGAGGTTGCGATCTGTCTGTCTTTCCTAGGTCGAGGTTGAGAACCTTATTACCTCCAATTGAATCCCAGCTCCTTACGGTAATTCAAAATTATAGCACAAATAATTTGGTCGTTGCGGATGTAATGACTCCCGTCATCGGGGCAGATTTGTGAGTCACTTTGACTTACTTGTTGACTTCAAATTAAAATGTTTTCCTGATGAACTAATAGTGTTTTCCTCGACTGCGTTTTTCGCCAGCGCTTCATCGATTAAAGCACTGAAGCCAAACAATTTCTCAAGATTGCTTAGGTACCCTGAAATAACCAAACCAATGATGTAACCAAACCAAAAAATCACGCTTCAGCTAGCGATGAATGCCCGCCGACTTGCTTAGGATAAGTTAAAAATAGCTCGCGATGGGCTCAACAAAAGGAAAAAATAAAGTTTTACACGACCTTAAAATAGCTCCTGATCATCAGCGACAAGTTGACACCAAAGTCCGAGCAAATACTCAGTTCTTATGCATAAGGCCCAGTATTTTTGCTATAGTGTTTTGAATCCCTCTTCAATCTTTCACTAGTATTAGCTTGTATTATGCCTGCAGCTGGGTATATAATGTTGGTATGTTCTGAACTCTTACTCCTCTTTGTTAATGTTTTTTTTGTTACATCTCCTTTAACTTTTTATTTGTAATTCAATATCAATACCCCTGATTTTTTCACAAAAATATTGATTTAATTGTTTCACAAATGATCATAATTATATGTTGTGTGGTTTTCGGTTGATGAATTTTCAATTTCTCATCGATAGCGAAATTAAAAAAACTAACGAAATATCATGTGTATTCACTTAATTTAAATTTTTTATTATTTCATTCTTTTTTTACTAAAAACATTAAGTCGGTTCTTCCAAACGGACACAAAGCGGCGATCCATAAATTACATGCACCTACGATGAAAGGTACAAAGTCAGCGTCACTCTCTATCACGGACGCAAGCAATAAAGCTACACGATTCGTACGTAGTGGGAAGGGGG